>CAUYQU010061284.1:0-30739 GCA_963574635.1 Cheracebus regulus | reverse complement strand
CATGCAGTGTTTGGTTTTCTGTTCTTGTGTCAGTTTGCTGAGAATGATGGTTTCCAGATTCATCCATGTCCCTACAAAGAGCACAAACTCATCATTTTTTATGGCTGCATAGTATTCCATGGTATATATGTGCCACATTTTCTTTGTCCAGTCTATTGTTGATGGACATTTTCTATTTAGCCATCTTGTGACCCCCGGGTTCATTCAAAATTTATAAATGAGATCCAGGTATCAGATAAATAGAGATCAAAGATGAGCATTATTATCAATAAAATTTGAATATAAGTATACAACGTAATTTGAAGCTTAATGAGTTTCTATTATCTTCATCCTATATTGAAATTTAAAAACATTAAACTTCTGAACCCAGTAAGCCTGCCACATGCAAAATAGAGAAAGTCTTGGCACCTTCGACAGAGGGCAAAGCTATACAAAGCATGCTCACTATTTTTCTACCACTCTTACCTGTCAGATAAGTGAATCCTATCTTGAAGAGGTGTTCTCATTCTTTTTCTATGGTGAGTGAAGTTGTGCATTCTTTTCCTCTATGGATATTTGAAGATAGAAATAGCATTTCCCAATTTCAATGGCTACATGAGAAAAATTCTAACTAAAAAAAAGATGGGTTTATTATATTATACTGGACATGATTTAAATGCTTAACTATTTAAAGGGAGAGCACTTTGTCATGATAAAGTGTATTTTAAAAATGAACATGTAACTGTTGTGATAGACATATAGAGAGTTTTCTTTCATAGCATCTTTTTCCTTGTGAGGGAAGTAGAATTCTTCTCTTCTGACTTAGCAGAGCCTAGCACTAGCTGCCAACCCCACGTAATATCAGGCATGAACCCAGGTCTAATCTCATGACCTTGGACACCAAGAACAGTTCAGCAATAGGCCAAAAATTTAAATAAGGACAATCAGAAATCTCTGCAGTTTTTCTTCTTGAATTATTTGGAGATAATCTGTTTCCAATAGAAAATACCTAGTAAGATGTCCCACAGTGTTTAAACTAATAGTGCATTCACTGTATGGAGACAACTTGTCCTGCAACTAGTGTGATAGGATTTACTTGATGGCATATTTAATTACCTAATGGAGCTATCCCTAAAATCTTGTATAATAACAATTCTGAGCTGATGCAACATTTATCCTAGCAGAATATTTAGTGAGATTTAGCCGAGAAATACATTAAAAGACGTTTATCACAGCCAGTCTGAAAAACACACAAACTGCTGGAATTTTGACAAACCAATACAATGGGAAAGTATGTATGAAAAAGGACAACTTTTAAGTCATACTGTTAAGTAGAAAAAATAGATACAAAACTATGCATACAGTATAATTAATTTTGTGTAAATTTAAATAATATGTATCACTTTAGGAGTAAATACAAATATGTTACCAGATAAATTTAAATTCTAGAATTACAAATATAACTTTTAATAACAGTTACATTTGGGCAGAAAGAGTACAAATTGAGAAAAGAGAGGAGTTTTTGCTAATAATTTATAACTTTTCTTACCTTGGAATTTTTCGTATCATGGGCATATATTATTTTAATACTAAAAAATATTATATATTTCAAAATTATTTATGGTACTGAAGGCAGCACAGAGCTATGTGCTGTACCTAATCTCCACAGTAAGATAGATCTCCACAGTAAGATAGTAGCTTTTTGAAGACAGAGACCATAATTTCTTTTTCTTTTCTCCCTGATGGTAGCATTTAAGTTTTACCTAACTTGATCTGATATAGAATTGAGCAATATGATTTCATGAGATATGTTAATTGACAAGTTCTTCTCGCTTAGAAAAGCTGATAGCCTTATGTGAAAACAAGAGATTCTTCCATAAAATTATTCAAAAATTCATAAAATGAAAAAGGAAATAATCATTTTATCTATTGTATGGTCAACTTCATTCAGGAAAATGAACTGAAAAGCTCCAGGAATTATGTGATTTTGTAAAATGTCAAAGACTTTTCTTTTTATGATTTTTCCTGGTGAATGAATTTCTTAGGCTTTTGGACAAATTGTAGGGTTCATCCAACCTTGAACATTCAGTACATTTTCAATTTTTTTTAAGTGCTGGTATACGGCTTAAGTAGTTTGTGTAGTCACATAGAAATATGGGGCACATAACTACAATGGCAAATCCCAAATTCCATTATATTGCTACATCTGTAGTTAATGAATAATGTAAACGAAAAATTCAAAGTCTTCTATATAGCACATACATTTTTATCTCTACTCTTTTATTTATGAATATTTATACCAGCTTGTGATAGTGTTTCATTGCAAGTAAAAATGAAAGGCAATTGTAAGATGGTTATAATATATACCATAGTAATGTTTAGATGATCCTCCACTTTTCAAGTACAAATAATGTTCTTTATTTCCCCAAAGCTTTCTGTTAAAGTTCAATTTTTCTATGAGACTCATAATTGATCTCTAATTTAATAGCAATGTTGACTCAATGGTTTGTTTTTACTATGTACTCCTAAGCATAAAAAATATCAAATAAATACTTA
The DNA here is from genome assembly GCA_963574635.1 of Cheracebus regulus. NCBI lineage: Eukaryota > Metazoa > Chordata > Mammalia > Primates > Pitheciidae > Cheracebus > Cheracebus regulus. The sequence continues at coordinate 28,204 of CAUYQU010061284.1, read as the reverse complement.
CACAGCAAATATGTCTTGAAATACTTGAAATTAACTTCTTCAAACTAGTGCATTTAGGAATGTGAATATCTAAAAAATACAGGATTTAGAACTCTTCCAAAAACAGTATTTTGTGTATCTCTAAGTGCCCCGATGAGAAGTATGTCACCTTAATGGTGACTCTTGTGTACCATAAACATTATTACCTTAGGACTCCTCTCCTAATTACATGGAGAAAAAGTATTCTACAATAACAAAATAAGTTTGTTTTATATATTTGAAGGCACTATCCTTTACTTGTATTCTTTAAATTAGTTCCTAGTTATTTGAGCTGTCTAATGGAATCTATTATCCTGAAATGCACCAACATACCACAATAATTCATTACTATTTGAAAAGGAAACCTCCAAAATAAGCAAATAATACTTCAATGCATTCAAGATCACTTTAATTTAATTACTATAATGTCTTAGGAAGTATGCTTTTAAGGCAGCTTTGCAACACTAGTGTAACTAGATGATGTTCAGGTATATAAAATTGAGCCATATTTTCCCCAGGAATATATTCAGATAAACATCCCTGTAATTTCAGGATATTCACTTTATCTGAGCGATCTGGAACTGAACCCACAGTATCTTCAAAGCATGCCAGCAACAAGAAAATATAGGGAAACTCAGAAATAAGAGGAATCATTGGATTCTCTTTCTGTAACTATCCAGGTCACTTAAATCTTCACATTGGCAATGAACATCGTGTCCATACCTGTATGTTTTTGTTCCAGAATACCCCTGATGAAGCCACACAGGAAAACAAGTATTTAAAATACTTGAGATGATATCTACTGGTGAAGATGACCAATAAAGATTTGAAAAATGTTGAACTCCTAACAAAGGACTTAGAATATTAGATGAACTTAATGGATAAAGAAGGTACAGGGTTTGAGAAGACTGACTCCAGTTCTGCAATAAGTTCTATAGTGGTTGGAATACTATCAAACCATACATTTTTAAAACACTACAAAGCAAATAAATGTGAATTACATTCTACATATATACTACAGGCAGTGATACATGAAATAAGTGTAATATAACAGAGGGCTTTACAAATAGTTTGGAATTTAAAAATAGATGTAGTAGAGAATATTGTGAAAGGAAAATAGTTTCAAATGGCTCAGAAAGGGCAAAAGAACACTGAAATATACTTGTCTAACTGAGCAGAAGTAAATTTACAGGAGGAAGTGAGATTTGTAACTAGGAGAAAGCTAAAGGTTTATAAGAGTTTAAGTAGTAAATAGATTACTCAGGTCATGGAATGTCAACTTTTTGACATCAAGGGACAAGCATATATGTACTCTATTTGTCTAAATACTTTCCTTGAAGGAGATTATTTGCCAATCAATCAAATAAAACTAATTATTCACCCACATACCTGAATATGTCTTGTAATTTTGTGTAAAACAAAAATAATGTTACATAGCTTTACATTTTCTTTTCTTTCTCTGTGTTTCAAAAGAAAATGATCCTCTTTACATCTAATGAACAGACCCATGAATTAGAGTAGTGGGACAGAAGAGAATTGCTGAAGGTCCTCCAGTGAAACTGCCTCAAGAATGCAGCAATCAGAGAATACTTTGAAGTCTGCCTATGAGCAAGAACAGGAACACACAATAGTATTAATACCCTGCATGTCTATACAGAGTCAAAAGCTTGAAATCTGCTTATTTCGGTGTCTGCTAGTTGCTAAAATTGTTGAGCTAGTTTTTCCATTTTTCTGAATTTAGCTCTGTAGCAAAAATGCTCAGATATTTGTCAGAAATAGTTGTTTTGTTGTTGTTGTTTCTTGGAAGAAATATTTAAAAACCATTTGGAAACATTGTATTTTACATGATTCTTTTGGTATGAGATTATAGAAGGAAAAACACCCTTAGAAACCTTTTACATCTTTGTTGCCAAGTTCAACGGAGCCAAATATCTTATGTCCACCTGATGCAATGTCACCACACTAAGGAGATATCAAGGAAGACAAGACAAAATGCTGACTTACTACTTTTAGAAATATATTTTGGTGTTTTTGCAAAACAAAGAATATTTTTTTTCTGAATAAATCACCATGATCATTCTTATACCAATAATATACAAAATTTGCAACTTATTTTATACCTCACTCTTCATACCTTTTTATTTTTTTATTTTCTTATTTCAATTTTGAGGCAAATATTTTTATCTAACATTATAAATTTCCCATGCATTTTTTTTGAATAGCTTCTCTGACCTATTACCTATGAGTTTATCTTTTTCTTTTTAAAAGACAGATGCAATCTTTAGAATTATGGTTGATCTTATAAAGATCAAAGAGAATATATGCAAATATATTTTATTGTTCTAATTCTGAATGAAACATGAAAAGCCTATTAGGATATAAATAAGAAAGAGTATACTAAATGAGAAGAAAATATCAAACATTAAATGCATGCAAAATTTAATTTGCATTAATTGTACATCCCTAGCCAGAGGATGCAAAATGTCATAGCTATGATCTCATTTAAAGGGTATGTTAAGCTTTAAAAGACACATAGGCCAATCGACAGCAGAGAACACTTGGTTTTATCTTTTTGCCTAATTATACTTTTATAGTATTCAAACTATCATTTAATTTTATCTTTTATGCAATATCTCATAATAACTAATTCTTAGAAGTCAGGCATGGTAGAATTGACATTTATTTTCATTTTATTGCTACTATTATTGCTATAGCTACTATTTTATTGTGGTAAGACATTGGTTTTCCATATCCTTTAGAGTGTAAAGATTTAGAAAGTCAGCCGAGTAGGAAGAAATCAAGTGTCATTTTAGCTCAATGCTGATGAATTATAAATGAATACCCACAGCTAATTATTAAATTCAAGTTTAATAATTTGAATTAATTCAAATTAATGATTAATCATTATTTAATTTCAATTAAATTATTTATAATTTTAATGTTTAAAACAAACATTCGAAGAAATATCTACTTAAAATTTTTGACTTATAGTAATAAACTCCCATTTGTGTATTTGGTATTAAGATAATTCTGCTCATCACACAAAAAAATAGTGAAATCTGGATTTGTTCAACAAATTGACTCTTACAGAGTAATAATAACATAACAAAAGATTACTGTAACAGACAATGTATAAGTATATTAATTCATTTTCATACTGCTAATAAAAACATACCTGAGACTGAGTAATTTATGAAGGAAAGAGGTTTAACGGACTTGTAGTTCAACATGGCTGAGGAGGCCTCAGGAAAGTTACAACAATGGTGGAAGAGGAAGCAAACACGTCCTTCTTCACATGTGGCAGGAAGGAGAAGAATGAAAGCTGAGCAAAGAGGGAAGTTTCTTATAAAACCATCAGATCTCATGAGAATTTACTATCTACTCACATGAGATCTGATAGCATGGGGGAAATGGCCCCCACAATTCAATTACCTCCCATTGGGTCCCTCCCACCACACATGAGGATTATAGGAACTACAATTCAAAATAAGATTTGGGTGGAAACACAGCCAAATGATACCAATAAGGTATTAATCTAAGCATTTTGTGTAAATTACGTTATTTCATCTTTACCGCTATTAAGACTTACAGTATACAAATGAGTAACATGCAGCTATAAGGGTTTAAATAATTTTCTCCTACACATTATGTTAATAAGTGCACTTTCTTAATTCAAAACCAGTTATTTATTTATCCCTCTAGAATTTGTGTAGCAGTGTCATTGCTACCCATATTTTTCAAATGTGAATAACAAAGTTAAGAGAGTTTTTTATGTGAATATTGATATAAAGTGATAGAACCAATGTCTGAGCTCAGAATGATATATTAAAAGAGAAAATCAAAGTAAACATCATGGAGCTAAGGGTCATAGAATAAAAATCTAGTTGTACAACATCAATGTGATCAGCTAAATGTTGATACTGCACATATGCATTAACTATAATAACACATTTACTGGTTTATATCTTTTAATAATTGTATGATTAAAACACAGTTTGGTTTTTAAAACTACAATAAATTGTGTTGTTAACTAGGCAGTATGAAAGAAAAATATGTGAAATAATGTATTTTTGAATGAGCTACTAAACTACACAACAAATTCTACAAATAAAAAATATAGTAGTTAAAGGATATATTATACATGAGCTGGACTAACATTTCAATTAATTTCTCTGTTATTTATATTATCAAATCTTATCTCTCCATTGGATACATGACTAACAAAAATGCATGAGGTTTCTCATTTAAAAAATCAAAAATGTACTAGGTTCTATATATTCTAACTCACACAGGATTCTGTATAGCACTGCCATTTCCTTCAGAAATTTTAATCTATAGCAAAACTCAAGAAGTACAGATATTTGTACAAAAAGAATTATTGCTGCCAGTGACCTAGAGATACCTATAAACTTCAAGTGAAATTTTATAAATTCTCCAATTTAGATAATCAAATTTTATTGCAAATATTTGTAGGAATAACTTTTGAGGGCACTAAATAAAGACAGTGAGTAGATCATACATAATATTGGAGGTGAAGGAAAAAGTACTATAACAGGAAGACCCCAAAGTACAATTGTTTAAGCAAAAGACATGTGTGAATCTCTCTTGCATAGCAGTCCCTAGGTAAGCAGTCAATTTAACAAGCCATCTCTTTTTGTGTCTCTATCCACCAGCATGTTTTTGCAATCTGTGAGATGAAGCTGGACTTCATTAATTTGTGTTCCAGAAAAGAAAGAGGAAATTCAATGCAGTCCTTTCTCTTTGAAGCAAGTGATGTAGAAAGTTCACATGTTACTTTGGATCACGTTCTACTTGTGACATTTTAGTTACATGGCCATAGTTTCCTGCAAGGGAGGCCAGAAAGGATAGTCTCTAGCTAGGTGACCAGCTATTCATTTGAGCACCATGCACTGTGTTATCCATTGGCTTTACAGAAATGAAGTAAATGCACACAAACTTTTGTCTTCATGAAGTTTATAGAACATAATACATAAAAATACCATATAGTATTGTATATTAAAAAGAGAGAAATGGTTTGGAAAACAGTAAATGAAAAAAGCATAATAGGTGTTGAAGTGCATTGATGCATTGAGACATGTTAATCTTTTTAATAGAGGGGTTGTTGTAGACCAAGCTTATCCAACATGTGGCCCAGAGTGGCTTTGAGTGGCCCAACATAAATTTGTAAACTTTCTTAAAACAAACATTATGAGTTTTTTTGTGATTTTTTTTTTTAGTTCATCATCTATCCTTAGTGTTTTTTATGTGTGGTTCAAGATGATTCTTCCAATGTGTCTCAGGGAAGCTAAAAGATTGGTTGCACCTATTGTAGATCATGATGAAAAAGTCTATTAGAGCAAAAACTCTAAACCCTACACATATCTGAGGGGGAAATCATTCCAGGCGTAGATTAAGCAATCAGAAATATGCTACGATAAGAAACCACTCAGTGTGATTCAGGACCAGCAAGTAGGTCTGGCGTTCAGAACTGAGTGAGTAAAGGAGAAGACTGGTAAAATTTGAGGTTAGAGCAATCACAGAGAACAGATTATTTAGGTCCTTACGGGGTTCGTTATGAGGACATTGGATTTTTCTCTGAGTGACCTGGAAAGTCTTTGGAGGTTGTTAAGCAGAAGAATATCTGTCTGAGAAAAGTTGAGATTGGGTCATTGAGGAAACCTAGCAGCTGGTCACAGTCAAATTTTTGGATTATGCCAAATTAATTTATATGAACATGACAAAAAAATGTGGCCTTAGATATCCAGAAACTGCTGTTAGGCCCCGAGCTAGACTTCAATGTTACTCTAAGCATTCATGTACAAAACATTCTTCTATCTCTCTAAATAAGTGACTTTGGCTTCTTTACCAATTGAGTTTTATTCTTACTCCACCTACTCTGTCTTCCACACAGGTAAGCTTTATTTTGCTCCCCAGTGGCAGAATCCCCTGATTTCTGACAGCACTCAGCCTGGATCAAAACCCTGCATCCTTAGACCCTCTCCAAAATTACCTGCCAAAACCCAAACTCAATAGAAATTTCTTTTTATCAACTATCTAAGATGCCTCATGGTTACCTATGCTGTGCATTCTCTTTTCTTGTAATTAATAATAACTTTAATTTGTTCAACTATTGGTATGTTCATAGCAAAGGCAAAACAATAAGGGTAGAAAGAATTATAGTGGTTGCCAAGACTTAAAATTGAAGGAGAGTGAGTTTAGCTACAGAAGGATAACATGAATAATATCTCTGGAATGATGACACTCTTCTGTATCTTCATTGTGGTCGAAGTTGCATGACTATGCATTTGTGAAAACACATAATATATCCCTATGACTGAATTTTAATATATGGAAGTTAGAAAGTCACTACATGTAAGCTAGAACAAATTTTTTATTTCAGTTTTTATTTTAGATTCAGGGAGCACATGGACACATTTGTTACACTGGCATATTGTGTGATGCTGAGGTTTGGGGCATGATTGATCCCATCACCCAGGTAGTGAGCACAGTCCCCAGGAGGTAGTTTTCCAGCACTTTCTCCCTCCCCTCTTAGCCATCTTTTTGAGTTCCCAGTGTCTATTATTCCCATGTTTGTGTCCATAGTTAACCAATGTTTGCCTCCCACTTATGAGTGAAAACGTGGTGTTTGATTTTCTGTTCCTGCATTAATTCAGGACAATGGCCTTCAGAAGCATCCACGTTGCTGCAAATGGCACGATTTCACTCTTCTTCATGGTTATGTAGTATTTCATGGTATATATGTATCACATTTAAAAAATCCAGTCCACCATAGACGGGTGCCTATGATTCCATGACTTTGCTATTATGAATAGTGCTACAATAGACATACAATTGCATGTGTCTTTTGTTAGAACAATTTATTTTCCTTTTGGTATATACCCAGTAATGGGATAGCTGTGGTGGATGGCATTTCTATTTTAGGTTATTTAAGAAATCTTCAAGCTTCTCTCCACAGTGGTTGAACTAATTTACAAGGAATAATTTTTTTGTGAGTTAATAATTAAAAATTCAGGATTCTTTGAAATTGTGAGACAGCTTATTCCTGTAATGCTGATTACTGTACTTAATTAAATAAATAGAATTTTAAGCTATCAATAATATTAGCTTAGAGAATGTCAGCACTTAAATTCCTTTTCAATTCAGCATTTCTTAAATTAGTGGATCATCAGTGAATAAAGCGAACTAGTCATGCTTCTCTGTAATGATCCTCTTTTAATTACTTCTACTATTTTCTCCATGGCACTATTTCCTAACACCTAAAAGATTACCAATAGTTTTTGAACAGGAGACATTAAAAAGGAGAATGTCTTTATAGCTCAGCTTTCATTCCTTTATGTTCATGCTTTCTTCTCAGAAATATTTTAATAGCTAGCCAGTTTTCTACTGCTAATTAACCCATTATCACTACTTGTTTTTAAGGTAACTTCATGTTTTGCTTTTTAAAACTGCTAAATGTCTTTATAGACACTCTCTGTTCTGATTTGTAAGCATTTGCTATTTTAACCCTTTGTAAACTTCAAGACAGGAAATAGGGACTTCACATTCCATTTATCACAGCACTGGAATCCAGACTGTGTCCAGCACCCTTTATCAATTTCTGGGGTATGACATTAAAATTTTAAAATCTTAAAGAGAAAGGCTACAAAAAAGAAAGGATACTAAAAAGATACTGTATAATGAATATTCAACAAAGCTGTTTTTTCCTGTTCAAGTAGTCACTTAAAAAAGAATGAGAGATTGATTTGACTTTGGCTCCTGCTACCTGAAGGAAATTACTTAAAAAAAAAAAAAAGAAAGAAAGAAATACACACACACATATACATACACATCTTTATTCTATTCTCTAAACTATACCTAGGGAGAATGTTCTGTTTATAGATAATGGTTTCAGGAAAACAAACTGCTTCTTTGTAAAAGAAGCATATTGTATATGATACCCCGTACAGGTGAACATAAAATACTAAGACTCATGTACACAGATGATTATGCTTTATTTATAGAGAAGTTGGGGGATTTGGTTTTCTTTTCCTTTCTTTCTTTCTTTCTTTTTTTTTTTTTTTTTTTTGAAACAGAGTCTTGCTCTGTCAACCAGGCTGGAGTGCAGTGGCATAACCTCAGCTCAGTGCAACCTCCGCCTCCAAGGTTTAAGTGATTCTTGTGCCTCAGCCCCGAGTAGCTGGGATTACAGCTGCCTACCACCTTGCCTGGCTAATTTTTGTATTTATAGTAGAAACAGGGTTTTGCCACATTGGACAGGCTGGTCTTGAACTCCTGACCTCACGCAATCTGCTCTGACTCGGCCTCCCAAGATGCTGGGGTTATAGGCATGATCCACCGTGCCCGGCTAGGTTTTCTTTTTGACCTGCTTTGGCTTTAGGAACACACCCATAAATAGTCTGTCAGTCTTTTTCTCACCGAAGTGTAAGAGAAAGTACTTAAATAGTAACTTAAACGCAGCCTTCAGATCCATCATAACAATAGCCAAATCTCAACAGGTTTTTTTTTGACCCACCTGATGATTTTGGAAAGAATGAAGGTGAAAAAAGTCACTGGATAAAAAGTGTGAAGGACTAAAGACAGAAAATCACTGCATTGTAGCCTGAACCAATGAGGGTACGAGCATGGACTGAAATAATTATGAGTAATACTTAAATTCATAATATCTCTTCTTTTTGAAGTTATACTTACATTAATTATTTTGATGCTTAGGAAGTCTTCCACAGCAGACAGATCAAGTAAAATTAGTAACTTTTGTTGTGATATAAGAGAGTCTCAGGGTAATATGTTCATTTGGTGGAACAGTCACTATGAGAATCTATAGCCCATTGCTTGAGCCCAGATCCCTCTTCACAATATTCAGTACCCTATAAACAAATATGAATAAACCCCAAATTCACCTTTTTATCACTGTCTATCTATATTTCATTGCTTCTTATTTCCCCCTTTATTCTTAAAATAATAGCAATATACTTAAGAATGGCAACCATCTGCTAGTGTAAATTATTCTAGGGTGGAAGATTACCTTCAGGACCTCTTCTATAGCACCTATTTTTGATATCAAAGACCAAACTGTAATATCTTCCATTATATATTCTCTTTCTTTTTACATTTTTTCTATTCTTACCCTTTTTATCTTTGTAATTGAAATTTCTGATATTTATTTTGATACCACATTCAGCAATTTTGGTTAAGAGCAGAACTAATCATTATAATTATTCTTGTTGTTTTTCCTGAATTTTATTGGTAAAGTCAGTATTGACTTTCTTTTCTGTTGGTGTAATGAGAGTTTAATGGAATAAAGCAATAATAATAAAAACTCAAACTCCTTACTATGCCAAAAGTAATCAGCCCCTATTTTGAGATGAACAACTATGGTTCATCATGATCAGGCTTCTATGTAGTTAGGATTCTATTCATTTAGTTTATAAAGGCTTTTGTCAATGATTGTGTGGTCTTGATTCCTGGATGTCATGTTGAACTTTTATTTGAGATAATGAAAAAGACGTTTGGCTACCTGGGTCATTGGAAATGTACAAGATTTCCATTGCATCATTCCTCTGAGGCAATACCACTATTGATTACTGTGTAACTTTTCTTTGAAGAACACTAAAAATGATTAATGATTTTACCTTGATTATACCCAAGAAGTCTTGATATTGCCAGATTCCACTTGCAGATTTGGCTTAGTTAATATCATTTACTTCAACAGTTTTGAGTAAAATACTTTTTTTCTCTTAAAAAAAAGAGGGTTTCTCATGACATACCTGGATTTATTTGTCTTACTGACCAGACTGCCCACAAAATTAGTATGTGTGTAATTGTCTATAACAAGATATGTTTGGAAACTGGAACCTTTCTATAATTCAAATTTCAGCCCCATTACCAAATGATTAAACCTCTCCCAAAAGCCTTCATTTCAATTAGTGTGCCTCTGGTCTGGTCTTTTCCCCATAGCACTTGGCATATATTTTTATTTAGATATATGTATCTCTCTCTCTCTCTCTCTCTCTCTCTCTCTCTCTCTCTCTCTCTATGTGTATATATATATATATATATATATATATATATATATATATATCCCCAAACAGACTCTGGACTCCTGGGCAGTACAGGATATGCTTTATTATGATTTTAGTAGTAGTAACAGGTAATAGGAACCTAAAAGACAGTAGCACTCAATAAATTGCTTTGAAAAATTTTATGAACAAATACAAATATAAATAATCTGTTTGTAAAGAATTCAGTGAATTAAAGTAGGATCAATAGGGTCCTGTAAAAATTTCTTTCCATAGATTACAGCACAAATAGTGGAGGTGGCTGTGAGAAAAACAGCTCTTAGTTTCAGAGCCTAGGACCCAAAGGAAAGTATGTCTCTGTCTATCTGTCAGTCAAACTATCTATCTTCATACATGCCTACATATGTATACACATACTGTATTATGCATTTGGAAAAAAACCATGTAATATGTTTAAGCAGCAGTCTTTTTGTTCCAATTTGGGTTCATATTTTATTAATTTGTTAAATGCATTTATACACTGCTCTCAATAAATCAATCCATGTTGATTAATCTCTGTGCTTTCAAAATATATTCCCCCATCAAATGTCTATAGACACTAATGAGAGAAGGACAGAGGGATAATGATAGAAGGATAGATATAATGGCATAATTTAATTTCTTAATATTATAAAGCCCAAATGCACTTTTTTCTAAATAATTTCTTAAATCCACTTTATGTTCTTATTTTAGGTAATAACTGCTTATATCAAAAGATAGGAATCTGTAATTTAAGATATTAAAATGAAAGCCTCAAAAATAACTGTAATCTAGTTACATCTTGTACAGTATTGTATGTGATAACTTTTCCTCACCACTCTTATTCTGGTAAAATAACGTTTCTAATATATGACCTTTAATACTAAAAACGAACATGAAGTTTTAGTATGCTTTGTGAAATGTAGTCAAATAAGGGGATCATAAATAATTTTCTAATTCAGCTCAAAACAAAAAAGCCTCTTAAATGTATTTATGGTAAAGTTACACGTCATCATTGAAACCAGTAGAAGTTCAGCTCATAGAGGTTCATAAACAATCCAGAATTAGGGTTTGTATTGACTTTAAAAATGTGTATTTTTCCCTAAAGAATATGTTTTTCTAGGTAATTATTCCCATCTTAAAATGTGTTAGTGCTCAAATCTACAAAATGTAACATACTCTGAATTTAATGATCTAACAGGACAGTTTGGCCTGGTACCTAATCACAAGGAGTTAGGTCCCTTCTCTAGCTGTGCTCCCTCCCTCCCCACATACAATCATTGTGATTTGTGACTTGGAAACTATGTGGTTTGATATCATTGTTTCCTTCCTGTAAAGGACTAAATGTAAGACAAAATAAACACATTCAAATACTTACTTATTTAAATTTATCTCATATAGTCTCAATCAGATATAGGTAGGAATTAAGTTAGCAATTTTTTCCTAAGGGGAAACTCATCGTACAGAAAATGAGAGTCACCTAGAGTAATCAAATTCAATTTTAGAGTCTAGGATATAGAAATAAAGTGTTGGTTCTCACAAATAGTGCAGCTAATGCAGAAAAGCGCCTCCCACCCCACCTCCAGAAAAAATATAAATACCAGTTGAGCATTAGTAACACACTGAAGACTTGAGCATGATTAATTATAAAAAGTTCTAACACAAGGGAAGTCTCTGTGGCTTTCCCAGGGTATTACACTGAAAAGAGTATTATTATTCATTCTTCAAGGAACTGTGTTTATCCACATAAACATGTATCAGAAGTGGCCATCACACTGGAACCACTGGGTTTCAGGGATAATGGCTTGTCTTGTTCTGTCCTGAGAACGAGGCCAGAATGATGAAGGAAAATGAGATCAGAGGGTCACTGTTTTGAGAATCTAGCCTAATCAAGACACTCAATTTCCTGGCAGGTTATCCCAGGAGACCATGAGAAAACTGATTCAATGACAAATATAAGTAACCCTGGAGATCCTCAGAACTATATTTGGAATAAAACTCTGGAAAAAAACTGAATACCATGCTAATTTCATAGGTAGAGTTTATAGATATTTATTTAATAATAGTTACAATTAATTTTAGCAGTTTAAATCTAATTATATGGTACTAAGGATGTGCCAGCCATTCTTTATAATCTGTTACATTTAATCAGTCTTTTGATCTACTCCATTTAACAGCTGGAATAATTGGGGTCCTGAAATATTAAGTAATTTGCTCTAGTACACACTTTTTGAACTTTTAAATAGTTTCTTATATTTAAAGCTCAATAAAATTTATAAATTGTTTCCTATATGTGGACATAAATGGATGAGACATACTACAAAATAGTTGACCAAGAAGCCATTAGTTGTAAAAATTTAAAACAGGAAATTACAGTATATTCAAAAAAAGATGTCATCTTAAATTTTGCTATAGAGTCTAATATTTTGAAACACCTCAATATAACATCCATATTATTAAATAACAACCATATACAACAGTAAGAAAAGCATTAATCCATATTATTAAATAACAACCATATACAACAGTAAGAAAAGCATTATTCATTATCTGTTTATCAAAAAACTTCAAGACATATTATGAGTGAGTCTCTCAGATTCATATATTTTATAATATTTATTTTTGCTGGAGTTAGGGTACTTCATGAATTAATTTTATAGCTGCTCACCCAATATTCAAATCAATTAAAAAGTAATAAGTTGTATTTCTAAAAAATCTTGTGGAAGATAAAATTACTTTAAACCTAATAATACGCATCCTCCAAGTCATCAAAATGACACTATAGACTGTTGACTTAGTTTCCCATATTTAGAGCTATCATTCTGAAAAGCTATTTATGATTTAAGTTTTCATTTCAATAAGGATGCATACCACTTATTTTAAAATTCACAATATATACAAGTATTTTGGCAGCAAAGCATTTGGTTTTTAGTGACAAAGTCTAACTACTGTGACTTGGCTTTAGAAACCTAAAGATCTGCAGTGAGAGCACAAAGATGACAGTGAAGCAGTGAGATGGATGGGGGCTCTCTGGAGCTACAGAAGAAATGGTTTGCTGTTTAACACAAAACAAAAGTCAAATTTATTAGCGTGGTGCACCGTTTGCAATGGTGATTGTCTTGCTGGTCTTGTCATTCCATGACAGTCATACCTTCACACCCTCTTTCGCTTTGTCCAGGACCACATGCTTTCCATCCAACCATTCAGTCTTGACATTGCAGTTTAAAAATTGGAAACCATTTTTATTGGGTCCAGCATTTGCCATGGACAAGATGCCAGTACCTGTATGCTTCTGGATGAATTTTTCATAACCAAATTTCTCCTCACAGATGGATTTGCCACCAGAGCCATATGACATGAAGTTATCACCCTGGCACATAAACCTTGGAATAATTTTTTGAAAGCAGGAACTCTTATAACCAAACCCTTTCGCTACAGTGCCAAAGCACAAAAGTTTTTTGCTGTCTTTTGGGACTTTGCCTGCCAACAGCTTGAAGAAGACAAGACCCAAGGGCTCACTCTCCACAGCTATGCCGAACAGAGTGGGGTTGACCACGGCTGATGGTGGGCACCTCCAGGCTGTAGCAGTGCCTTAGAAAAAAAATACTGTTTATTCTACATGTCTAAAATTCAGTGAGTGACTTCCAGAAAGATCAAAAGATAGTAAATGTAACATCCATGCAGTTGTTTAAGCTTTATTTTTATATGCATGCATGTTTGAAGGAAACAAAAATTTCAAGATATAGAATACAATATGTCAAATGAAATAATTCTGAATTATTTTAATGTGCACACAAATAACAATATAAAGCACATATGTAGGATACATTGTATAATTTGTTTTGAGGTTTCAAAAAGCAGTAATTTGGTTTTAAATTTCTGATACCAGTATCTAATAGAACATTCAATTAAAACATATTTCAAAAGTTAAACTTTTGAAAATAATAACTAAATTAACATATAATTCTAAGGCAATCTGCCTTTATTACAGTTGTTCAAGTCTTCTGCAGAGAACAAGAGGTTGCTATAGTTTTTCACCTCAGAAAGTTTATCATTCAGCAATTGTGTGGTAAGAATGGCGTGCAAATGGCTAAATACCAGTGTATCAAGTTCAGGAAGCTACTTACTGAAAAAATATGGTTGTGTTCTCAGTCTTTGAGAGAGCACTTGATAGCACTGGTGTATATCTTTTAAGACCTGAAACTTGAAAGAGTCTTCTTACCCCATCTGATAGCTTTCATCTTAGATCTGACTTTTCACTGTTTCTGATAGGCCAAAACATGATGCAGAGGTCAAAGGTAAGGAGATCCATACCTAGCATGAGTGATCTCCCCTGATTTAGTTTCATCAAACCACTGAAGATACAACTAGGAACAAAAGAATAGTCACTAAAATCTGGGAAAATGGAAATTTACTGTGGAAATAAGGCTAACAATATCTGGGATATTTGAATTTCAACTGAACTTATTTACTTGAGCTTGTTGGAAGATTATTTAACTTACAAGACATAATTTCTTGTATCTTCCCAACTAAAAATGTAGTCATTTTTACCAATGGAGCTTGAAAAACTATCTTTTTTTGATAAATAATCATCTTGCTTTCAGCATCTAAAACTTATTACCAGAAACATATCTTCTGCCAGACAAACAAATGGCATTATTTCTTATCCAAATGCCTAAGGGTATGGTAGGCATCTTGATTGTTATTATTTTTATTGTGCTCATTTCTGGAATTTTCTACTTTGAAGTTACCATCCTTGTCGTTAGCTAGAAGCTACACTATAAATTTTGCATTCAAATCTCTGTGCTTTTTCCTTTGCATGCAAATATTATACTGCTTTCAAATGATAATATAATCAGTTCACATTTTTATTGGAAGGTCTACAATATTAACACTTTGTTCTCTTTGAAGATGATGATCTAAGTTTTATATAGTAAACATTTCAATTAAATTATTGGTTCAAAAGGTACTATTTTAAATTTTGATGTAACATATCTGCCAATGTTTTTGTCAGACTAATGACGCATAGCATTATCTGATTTTTAAATTTTATTTTGATACATGAACTCATCATATGTTTGGTTCAATTCATTGATAAATTGTTTTATAGAATAGAAACATTTCTAAATTTTGGATTTATATTTAAGATTAATATAAACACTCTTAGATTGTTCCAATACATTATCTTTAAGTGAAAAATTATATGTAAAAATTGTTCTATTCCTGTTGAAGCTCCTAACATTTCACAGAATGTATTATGCAGAATATTTTCACAAAATGTTAAAAACAACATCATATATAAAATAAAAACCTAAGTTCCCTGCATATTTATAAAATTAAATTATCAATTCATAAGAAAATGTATAATGACTTTTGTAGAGCAGTTGCAATCAATTATTATTATAAAAAAGATGATTCACTCAACCAGGTGTAAGAGAATTAAATAAAATCCTCACAAACACTGACTCATCATTAACAAACCAGCTGAAAGATTAACATATTTGCTGCCAGTCTGGAGATATTTAAACTATGTCGATGTGATGGTTCAGGAATTATAAGAGGATTTTTAAAAATAAAATATTTTGAAAACTTCCATAAAGTGTGCCTCTGAAGGCTGGAACTTGTATTTGACCAGGATTTGATACTCTCCTTTGCCCTTCATGATTGGATAAGGGGAGAGGACACAGCATTGAATCAGACACTTTCTTATATGATATAATGTAGGATAAAGAAAGGAATACCACTTTCATTTATATTCCCTTTTACATTTTCTACGAATTTCTCTCTCATCTTTAAGAAAAATTTATTAAGGAATATCAGACTTTGTTTTAGTAAAGGCAGGCTACTGTTTAAACCTCTTACTGAAAACATTTAGAAAATCGAGACAAAAACACTTTCTTGGAAGCATAAAATATATAAGATTGTGAAGAAGACTTAGCCCAGGATCCATGGGAAGATCAAGGCCCAGAGAGGTAAGTTCAGGACTTCTTCTAAGTGTTTTCAACAATATTACAACAACAACACTTTTTAAACAGTCCTGCTATGTTAGGAAGCAGAAATCAGAGTTCAGAGATGGCAATCTGGTGAGCCCATCTTGATCTGAGATAAGTATAATTAATGAGTAGTTGAAACTTAAAAGAACTGAGGCTCAGCTTTAAATCTATGCAATCTCTGAAATCTGATTAAGTTGCTACTGAATTGCTAGTCTCACAAAGTAACTGCCAGAAGCAAGTGTCCTATTTTGAGAGAGGATAACTTCATATGAGACAGTATTATTTCGATAATTTTGCTAATATATATAATATACAATGTAAAATAAATAAATAAACACACTTAAAGAGGAAGACAATATATATATAAAAATGATGTAATCTGTAGATATAAATATAAATTTATGGGTCGGTTTGTCATATATGCAAAATAAAATAGAAGACAGAAGACAACCTGTTAAATTTGAATTTCAGATAAACATTGAATATCCCATGCAATATGTGGAACATATTTATACTAAAAAAAAAAATCATCCTTAATCTAGAATTTTATGCAGTCTTTATCTGAAATTCAGATTCAACTGGGCATGCAGTATTTTATCTGGAAACATGACCTATGAGGGACCCAAGACTTTCTAGAACCAGATTTTAAAATAACTACAATAACAATGCCCAAGAATTTAAAAGACAAACAAGAAAGAAAGGGCTTCACAAGGTCACCAGCTACAGGTTTTCACTGCAGTTGTCAGAAGAACAAGCAATGATTAGACAGATAAGAGACATCATCATTGCCACTGCCTATGAACAGCACAACGGCAGCTGCTTCAATTTTAAAGTAGATTGAATATAGAAAGTAAAATGAAACTATTTAAAACTGAAGAAGAGATTTGAACAAAAGGAAGTTCTCTGCTCCTCAGCAGGGTGGGAAATAGTGAGACAGACCAGATGAACCATAGAGGTAATTGTGTCTCCAAGCTACATTTTTTGAAAACTTATTGCTAGTTCTTCCTCCTTTTTTTTTTCAACCTCTGTGAAGACATTTTTTTGTTTTGTCTACATTTTCAGAATGGTGGGAAGCTAATCTGTGAGCTGATTTGTGAAATATCATGTCTGTGCCTAAATACCTTGTGTAATTAAATGAGTGTAACCTTTTTTATTATTTTCTTCTTATCATAATGGATATCTAATATTAAAATCTACATTAAGGTCAGCTTAACATTTTTCAAATAATTACTTTCAAATGGATATCATAACATTGCCTTTTGGTTAGGAGTCCTGGCATTTCCTATGACAAAGGTAGAGAATCTCCTTAGAAAGTTTTCATCTTAAAATTGCTTGAATATTTTCTCCTTTTTCTAATTTAATCTTCTGTAGAATTCTGAGAGAGAATTAGGGTAAATCTAAATTAAGTAAAATGTATATTAGTCTAAGCACTCCCACTAACATTTCACAGATAGTGTATGACATTATCTATAAACCTTTTCAGGAAGCTACAAACAGAATTAAAAATATATAAGAAGAGTGTTATTTATCCCACATATTTTCCTTTTAAATAGTTCCAGCTTTTCTCAACTGGAGTGCTTTTGTTTTTTCTGGAGGAACAACATTTTGTTGTGTGTCACTAATTACAGAGCTATTAGCCTTGGCTTCAGTGCACTCAATTTGACCATCTTCTATTGACAGCAATAGAAACCCTGAATATTTGAAGAGATAATCAGAAAATAAAATTTCAATAGAAATAAAATTATAAAACACCATGTAAAGGAAATATATAGATATATAACATATACATATATAAGAAAAAGGATATTTTTTTTGTAGCATTCTTTAGTAATCTTTATTCAATTTAAGATTTTAAGCAGTTAATCTTTATTCATCTGGCAATTCACTTGCTATCTTTACTCCTAGGGGGAAATAATAAGAAAAAGTACAGTTTTCAATTTCTTATTAATTGGTAGAAATGGTATTACATTTATTTATTTATAAGTATATTTAATAAATGCATCTTTACAGTTTACAAGGCTCATGTGCCCTAAGAGTCCTTTAGGAAGTATAGAAATACGTGATGATTGCCACCTCATAGATGAGGTTGCTTAAGACATAAGAGTTCAACTTACTAGCTCAAGGTCATGCTGAAATTTGAAAAGGGATGCAAGATTAAAATGGAAGTCTTTTTACAGTAAGTATGCTCTTTTTGGTACAATATTTCTCTGATTCTTCTGAAAACCTTGTATTTCATAGGTTTGTGGTTTCCTGGTGATATATGATAGGGTCATTTGATATATTTCACATTGATCTTATTTTAAAAAACCAATAAAGAACCAAAAATAGAAACAAGTAGTTTGTTTGACTGCTTACAATATTTCAGCACTGTTTTAAGTGCTTTACATATATTAACTTATTTAGTCATCCCAAAATGCTATAAAGAGAATCCAAATGGAGACTTTTCAGAGTCTTAACTTAGTTGAAACCACTGGTCTTCAATTGAGACCTCACTCCTGTGGGTTCTTTTAATACATCCCCAAGTGCCACAGGACCATCTGTGACAAATAAATGCCTGTGGATCAGGGAAAGTGTTTGGCTCCATTTCTAACCAAAGAACACTAAAAGGCTTCAGACATATCCTGTAAAGTTCAAATGGTCACTATTATCCCAAAGAATGTCAGGGAGAAAATCGACCAAGTTGGTCAATATGCCTGTTTCTCTTGATCAATGCCTGAAGAACAAGTCCCTGCAATATGCTATCATTATCACAGAGCTATGGGTTTTCTTGTCCTTAATTCAGAGATCTACACTTCTACTACCTACGAAAATCTCTACACTGTGGCCTCCATAATATCCACATCATTATAAAGGAGCGCCTCCATCCCTTCCCACATATATCTTCAGCATGATTTCTCAGTATTCCTGAAACCTCAACTTTCCTTGAGAATACAATTTCCTGTGCACCCACTTATGTGAAGACTGTTTATATTCTCAAAAACACTTAACCCAGGGTCAATATTCTTCCACACCTCCAAAATTAAGCATCCAAAGCATCTTAAGAATACTGAGAGTTAACTTTAAATGAGCATGTACGACATGCCCAGGCTGTTTTAAGCATTTTACATGTAAACGTAAGTCTTCAAAATATCTTTGAGGCAGAATTATTAATATAACTGACAGATTCTTCATGTCTTAAGTCACATAAATAGGAGGTGATCATTTCAACTTTGATTATTAACCTCTATACTGTAATACTCCTCTGCATTTGCTTTTTTAAATTAAAAAAATCACAAGTTTTAACAATAGTTTACTCTTCTTATCTTTATTAAGTACATATTTTATTTTATTTTTTCTTCCTTCAATTATTTTCTACCATGCATCATTTGCATTTTTAATGAAGAAGAATCTTCTTTCATTGTTTGCCATTTATTACCATAAAGTAACATTCAAGCCAAATTTGAGTAAGCACAATGCTGCTATATCTGTTGTTTTATGTTGCTATTTAGTTTATTTTTGTTGAGGTACAGAAGAGCAGTCTGACAGAACCCTATTTTATAAGCCTTATTAAATAATAGCCTAAGAGAAAGAAAAGATTTCTAGAAGTCTCGTTGTAACAAATCTCCATTTTCTGACTACAGCAAGGGTGGTATGATTGCTCGCTGAGTATGCGTAGCCACTGACTTAAAAAGAAAACCTACATACTATGCCACGGTTCCATATGGCTACAATAATTGCTGTACTTCAGCTCTTGAACCTACTTTAAATGTCAAAGATAATTTATAATACACATGTTTAGGATTTGAAATTTTCTTTAATACAAGCTAAATAATTTGTGGGAATGTATTAATACTGTAAACATAGACAATGACTTTGTTAGCCAGCCTTCAGGAACATGTTCGTATGTCAACACACTACAAAATAATGTATGAAGTAATTATGGGAGATATGCACATAAACTTATAGCAAGCATTTAGTGAGAAAAAAAACGTGTAACTTTTCTATCAGAATTTCAATAAAAAATATTAAGCACTTGACATCAAATCCATATGCCCATGTTGTCTGATGATAGCAACTGATTAAATTATAAAAGATGGAGACACATAGCATAAAGAAAGTGCCACAGAACCTCATGCCACTTCTGTGTTGACCCCTGGATATGTACTTTGTTTGCTAAATGCTGTGCAGAATTTCAATAAAAAGTATTAAGTACTTGACACCAAATCCATATGCCCATGTTGTCTGATGATAGCAACTGATTAAATTATAAAAGATGGAGACATATAGCATAAAGAAAGTGCTACAGAACCTCATGCCACTTCTATGTTGACCCCTGGGTATGTACTTTGTTTGCTAAATACTGACACATTGTAACATTCTTTTAAAAATATATGTCATTCCCACTGGCCACATACCTTAGCTGAAAATTAAAGTCATTCATATAATATAAAAATTATTGAAAGAAACTTTGAAATTGATATTATAGAGATCAGCATTTAAAAGTGAAGAAAATGAGAAAAATAATTAGGTTTATGAATATGTAATAGTACTTATAAGATACTTTTTGATTAACTAATATGCTACGGAGAGTTGATCTACTCTGCTTTTTTGTTGTTGGTTCATTTTTTTGTTTCCTGTTACTATAATTTTTGAAAGATTAAGCTTTATTCCAATTTTAAAAGATGTTTTTAAGTATCAGTACCTTAAACATTATGTTAGTGTGTAATATGTGAACTCTTTTGATCCATATTTATTAATATTATTCTCTCATTATTACTCTAGCCATTGCCATCTATTTAATATTTACTTATTGAGAACCTATTATATGCCAGACATTTTCTAGATCTGGGAAAGACAACTTCAGTACTATAGGATTAAATTTGTATGAGGTATCTAAAGTAGTCACCTTCCTAGAAAGTATAATGGTGGTTGCCAGGGGCTGGGTAGAGGAAGAAATCAGAAGTTTGTATCATGGGCACAGATTATCAGTTTTGCAAGATGAAAAATTCATATTTTTGCACAACAATATGAATGTACTTAATACTACTAAACTGTACACTGAAAGGTTGTTATGGTAAATAGAAACTTAACAAATTGTATATTTAACATATGTATAGTTTATTTTGCACCAATTCTACCTCCAAAACACTGCTTTTTTTTTTTAAGACATGGGGGATCTTTAAATATATTTTGCTAAATCAAAGAAGCCTATCCAAAATGGTAACATGCTATACAATTACAACTTTAGGACATTTTGGAAAAGGCAAAACTATAGGGACAATTAAAGATCAGTGATTAACGGGGGTCAAGGAGAAGAAAGGGAAGAAAGAGTATGTGGATTACAAGGGGTTTTTAGGGCAGTCAAATAAGTGTCTGATATTGTAATAGTTGATACTTTTTATAACCCATAGGACTTTAGAACATAAATCCAAATTATGGGTTGTATTTCACAATAATTTATCATTTTTTCAGCATTTTTAACCAATGTAATATACTAATGCAAGGTATCAATATGGGGGAATCTGCCAGGATGTGGAGAGAGAGTATATTGATAATGTTTGTATTTTCTGCTCAATCTTTTAGTATAAAAATACTCCAAAAAGTCTAACTGTTAAAAATAAATACATTCAAAATGCAAACATAATCAAATCAATTCTCACCACCTCTACTGCTTTCACCTAAGTTTAAACCATCATCATTTTTCACAATTTTTTCCTCTGTTCCTGTAGAGGGTGTTCTAAGTGTAGAGGCAAGAGCTAATTACTTAAAACATGTCACTCTTCTTTCAAAACCCTGCTTTGGATTTTAAATTAGAATCAGATAGCTTAAAGTCATCACAGCGACTTAATGACTACCTAATTTTGTACCACATAATTCAATATTCTTTAACTTTTGGGCATCATCTGCCCAGCTCACTTCAATCTGGCTTCATTGATTAGTTCTGTCTCTTTCTTGAACACATCAACCATTCTCTAACTCAAAGATTTTCTTTATTGCTTCCTCTTTCTAGAATGATCTTCTGCCAAATAGCCCGATAAACCTTATGCCTTAACTCCTTTGAGCTGTTCACTTGTCGTTTTCTTAATAAGCAAAGACTTCCTTGATCACCTGGTGTAAAACAGCAAACATTCCTTCTCAGCACTTTCAATCTCTTACCTTGCTATAGTTTTCCCCATAGCACTTATAATTATCAGATATGCCATCTATTTCACTGTGCAACTCTATAATATGTAAGGAAGGAGAGAAAGAGAGAGGAAAGAAGGTAGGAAAGAGAAAAGTGGAGAAAGCCAATAAAAATGAGAAAACAAGTCTTAGGGATTTGATGAAGTTACCACACCAAGTAGTTGAAATCCAAGATTCAGACATACTTCCAGACAGTCCCAAATCCAGATAAATATGACTAATCAAAGATTCATGCATGACCAGTTATATGATTTTGATACTCATATTTACAAATTTTTATCTGATTACCTCATCATAACTCATCTCCTAACATATTTAGTTGCCTTCATGTTACTCTATGGAGTAACTATAAATTTGACAGAAGTATATTAATTGAGAACACATGTACTGTATTTAAGTAGTGGAAGATTATTTCTTAAATAAAGAAGACTGGGTTTTAGTGAAGACTGATTATATGTCAGAGTTGGGTCAAATGCAAAAATAGGCTTTTACTTTAACATGATTGTCCTAACAAAAACCCTTACATTTTTTCATTAGGGTTATTCTTAAATGGGTCTGTCTGAAAAGAGTTTTTCAATAATAGATTAATCCCCATAGCATTTTAAATCTTTGGGTAAGCTGCTTCAGGTTAGAAATTAAAACATTCTATTATATATCTACCAAATAGAGTTCAGTGCTTCAGGCTGTGAACTTGTCTAAAACTCTTGCAAAGAGTATCTGTTTTGTAAATGCCTTTTATAGTAAAGAATGAAGGAGTGAGTTTAAATGTTAAGAAAAAGGAAAGCAAGGCATATAGAGAAGAGTAAAACCACTAATTTAAGGTCATGACGAATGTCATGGTTCTTAACAAAATAACTAACTTGAATTCTGAAGAATCAAGAAAATTTATAATTTAATTTAGGAATATATTACTTTGTGCTTTCTTGGTTAGAACTAAAACATTTCTGTACAATTCAGGCTTTTCATAGCATTACATTACAGTGTTATGGTTTTTATTTTGCAATGTTTAATTCCTTTTCTTGGATGGACAAATTATCCTTGTTTTCCCTGCAGCCAACTCTAATGATTTCCACTATCTGTGATAATGAGGCCAAAGCTGATTAACTTTGGGCCTTCCTTCTACTGAAATTAACAAGCAAGCTATGCAGCGATACATGTAACTATATGTGTGTGTGTGTATCTCACTATATAGTGTGTGTTTGTGTGTGTGTGTGTATCTAAGAATATTCTTATCTTCCCTTCTAGCAAAAAGGAAAACAAAATCAGTGAATCCACCAACATGGCCCTTGCCAGTTGGCCAGAGGATTAGGTCACTTGCATGTCCTCTCTCAGCATGAAATAATATTTGCATACTTGGCTGTATTCTTGTTTTGAAGGACATCTGCACTGGTGGTTCTGGTCTTAGTGGGATACAGAGGCCTGTCTTGAACAGGTTTATTTTAATCCATTTAAAAAGACAGTTAAATTAGAATTTAGAACTTTTTCAAGGAAAGATGTTATAAATCAGTATAAAAACTTGAGTAAATTTTATTTTACCCAAATATTAACACATAAAACATATAGTTTTTTACTTAGACTTTTATCATTAGTCATTTACCTTGTTTTCTAGATGGAGGAATTGTGTTTGATGGTACCAACTGTTTTGTAGTGTTTTTCTTGCAGAAGAGGCCACTCTTCTCCAGATGATTATTTTGGGCTTTGCAAAAGAACAAGGAAGCACTTACAAAGTTTATACTCAGAATTTGATTTTTATGCCTCTATTGGAAAGCATACATTGGTTATTAAATAAATATACAGCTCTACATTTCCAAACCTCTGTATTTTGGACTATCATTATATGCCTTGCAGTTTTTTCTTGGTACTGTGAGAGCAACAAGGAAATTAAAAAAAATGACCTTCTCTAAAGTAGTTTCCAATGTAAATCTTAAACAAAAGACCCTTAACAATTATGCAGTTACTATGTTAGATATTCATAAGTTCTTATATATGGTTTTTTTAAGGAACATCTATTACAGTTCATGGTAGCTATTTACATAACTGTCTCTTAGGTTTATGATTCCTTTCTAAGTAGGTGTTACAGCACATATATATATCTTTAATCCCTAATCAGTGGCACAAAATCAAAGTTATAATAGGTGGTTAGTAATAGCATTTTGTATAATCAAAAAGTTTGAATTCCGTAAGCAGAGGTTTTATTTCACACTAGATACACACATTTATGTAATATTTATATATTCTTCTTATATCTAAATACTTGAGTGTTTTTGGTTAAAAGGCCAACCAAGTAACTAAAGAGTCATTCTTCAGACTTCTCTTTCTTTTACTCATATATCCAACATCCTTTCAAGTCTCATAGATCCAGCAAAATGCATAGCAAATCTTTAAATTTTTGTTCTTCTTTACTGTTATTAAAAAATCCACAACACCATAGCTACTTTTTAGACTTCTACAAGGCTCTGCCAGTGGTTCAACCTGTTTTCCTTCAGTATAATTTCTTTAAAATATGAATCAGAGAATGTCACTCCCTAGATTGGACCATTTAATGGTTATAGTATGCTTAGAATAAAGTCAAAGGCTTTATCCTGTCTGACAAAGCCCCTCTAAACTGGATCCTACTATAACTTTATCCTCGTCTTCATTTACTCTTACTCTTCCCATTAAGCTGCAAACACATTATGTTCTTTTTAATAAAGCTCATTCCAGCCAGAGGGCTTTGGACCTGCTGTTTTCTCCATGTGGAATCTATTTTTTTTTTTCTGTCATTGTTACAGCTGGTTCCTTCTTGTGATCTGTGCCTAAAATTAAATGCTACCTTTATATCTATGTTTATATTATCATAAATGAAAGATACACTTAAGAGTAATTTTTATGGATTTAATTATTTCACTTATAAGAATTCTGGAAAAAAAGACTATTACAATGCTAGTTAATTACATAGCCCTATGATATCAAGGTACTCATTAAGTTTCTCTGCTCATCCTCTACTTTCTTGTCCAGATTGTACTTCAGCACACTAGAGAATTCAAGCATCATGTCTGGGGTGAATAGACGAGTATAGTCAGTACTCTTTTAGGAAAGAAGTGCCAGGAGATTTACTGTTAGATTGGCAATTAATGATGTTCACCACATACTTCCCCAGAGAGATATAATCTCTGATAACTCAGTTTATAGTTGTACTCAGCTGTTTTCAGCACATAATCCATTTTTATTTAACTGCACAGCATTTATGATCATTTGGCATTTAATGTTTTGTTGTTTTGTTCCTCATTATAACATAAGCTGTGGATTGTCTCTTTTCTTCATAGTTTTATTTACAAGATCTAAGATAACTGTATTTGTCTTTTTGTGGCTAGCTTATTTTACTTAGCATAATGCCTTCAAGGTCCATCCATACTACAGCATAGGACAAGATTTCCTTCCTTTTTGAGGATGAATAGTATTCTGTTTTATGTGTATGACAAATTTTCTTTATCCATTGTTCCATCAGGACATTTGGGAGATAGAAATCAAAACCACAATGAAATATCACCTCATACCCATTAGGTATGGCTACTATAAAAAAGGAAAAAGAAAAAAAAGCATTGGTAAATATGTGAAGAAATTGAAACTGTTGTGTACGATTGGTGGGAATATAAAATAGTATAGCTGCCATGGAAAATAATATAGTTGTGTCTCAAAAAACTAAAAATAAACCTACAATATGATCCAGCAATTCCACTTCTGGGTATATATCCATAGAAATTGAAAACAATATATCAAAGAAAATTCATATGCCCTTTATCACAGCAGTTTTGTTTATCATAGCCAAGAAATTAAAGCAGTCTACAAATAGATAAGTCATTATCTATTGACTTATCTGTTGCCTCAAAGAAATTGGCAGTCTACAAATGCCCCAAACAAATCAGCAGTCTACAAACAGACAAATCATTTGAAGAAGGGATGAGATGAAGATGTTGAAGATGAAGCCTGTAGTTGCAGACCATACACATCAATTTTTTAGAAAAACATTAATCTCGTTTGTGCCTTAATTGAAGAGAAGTGACAACAGCACAAAAAAATAAATAAATAAATGTCAGTTGGTTAGCTTAAACAATCCTGACGGGAAAATTTAAGTTGAGCAAACTTTCCACTCAATGGGTGCCAAAATTGTTGTTCACAGATCGGCATCAGACAAAAGCAGAGCTTTCAATGGAAATTTTGAACAAGTGTGATCAATATTCTGAAGAAATTTTAAAGAATTGAAACAGGAGATGAAACATGTCTTTATCAGTATGATACTAAAGACAAAACAGAGTAAAAGCAATCGCTACCAAGAAGTAAAAAGTGTTCCTGTTAAGGTAAAAGGGGACTGCTCAAGAGCAAAGGTCATGGCAACAGTTTTGTGAGATGCTCAAGATGTTTTGTTTGTTAACATTCTGGACGGCTAAGGAATAAAAATGTCTGCTCACTTTAAGAATGCTTATTCTGAGAGTGTTTTGAGAAAGTTAGCCAAGGCTTGAGCAGAAAAATGCCCAGGAAAGCTTCACCGGAGAGTCCTTCTACATGACAACAATGCTCTTGCTCATTCCTTTCATCAAAAATAGGGCAATTCTTGAGTTTTAATGAGAAGTCATTAGGCATCAAACCTACAGTCCTGAAGTAGGTACTGCTGACTTTTCTTTCCTAATGTCAACAAATCCTTGAAGGGTGCCTATTCCTCTCCAATTAATAATATTTTTTAAAACTGCATTGACATCATTAAGTTTCAGAGTCCACAATTCTTTAGGGATGGACTAAATAGATGGTATCACCACTTACAAAACATTCTTGTATTTAATGAAAAATAAAATTTATTTTTATGTTTTAATCCCAATTTTTATGAAATATTTGAAGTCTCATATTTACTACTATTCCAAGTTCACTTTCAAATAATATTTTCTTGCTTCATGCACAGTACAGGTTCTTATAGTGGATATTCTCAATTCATCTCTTTTCTCTTTTATGACATTGTGTCATTTATTTTAATTAAACATAAGCTATAATCCCAGAATACATTGTTTCTATCAATATTTTAGGTTATTTCACAATAAGGAAAATTATGCTATAATTTTTTATTCTTTCTCTAACACTCTTTTTCATATAGACCAAAGTTTCTGACCTACATAATTTTCCTTCTTGCTGAAAAAAAATTATTTAAAAGTTTTTAATGGCAATGCATGTTCACCAGTGACAAATTCCCTCAATTGTTGTTGGTATGAGATAATATTTTTCTTTTATTCTGAATAATAATTTCAACATGTGCAGAATTCTAGGTTGGTGTTTTTTTCACTTTTAACACTAAATATGTCACTCTAGTCTTTTCTTGTTGTTCACTATACTCCTTCATGTAAAAGATGTCGAATATGATTATTCCCTTTGTTCTCCTGTAGATGAGAAAACTTTTTCCTCTGGCTTCTTTCAAGGTTTTCTCTTTGACTTTGTCTTTCTGCAGTGTGAATATGTTACGGCTAACTTTAATTTTTAGTTTTTGTTTTGATTTTGTGTTCGTTGTTGTTGTTTTGGTATTTATCCTGCTAGATATTCTCTGACCTCTAGATCTGTAGCTTGGTACCTCTCATTAATTTTTAAGAAATGTTCAGTCATTATTACTTCAAATATTTGTCTTTTTTTTTTCTTTTATTCTTCTCCTCTGGTATTCCAATTATACATGTGTTATATCATTTATAATTGTTCCACAGTTATTTGTATATTCTCTTCTATTTTATTATTTTGTTTCTTTTTACATCACTTTTTTCTCTTTACTTTTCAATTTGAGAAATTTATGTTGAAATCATTTTAAGTTCAGTGACTTTTTGTAGGCTATGTCCAATCTACTGATGAGTCTATCAATAGAATTCTTCATTTTTGTGGGTTTTTATAAAAGAAATTCTAACATATGACACAAGAACAGAAAATCAAACACCACATGTTCTCACTTATAGGTGGGTGTTGAACAAT
>CAUYQU010061282.1:0-24485 GCA_963574635.1 Cheracebus regulus | reverse complement strand
TGTGGCATATATACACCATGGAATACCATGTAGCCATAAAAAATGATGAGCTCGTGTCCTTTGTAGGGACATGGATAAATCTGGAAAGCATCATTCTCAGCAAACTGACACAAGAACAGAAAATCAAACACCACGTGTTGTCACTCATCGACAGGGGTTGAATAATGAGAACAGATGGATGCAGGGAGGGGAGCCTCACACACTGAGGTCTGTTGGGGGGGGACTAGGGGAGGGACAGTGGGGCATAGGGAGTTGGGGGGGGATAACATGGAGAGAAATGCCAGATATAGGTTATGGGGATGGGGACAGCAAACCACATTGCCATGTATGTACCTATGCAACAATCCTGCATGTTCTTTACATGTACCCCAGACTAAAATGCAATTATATATATATATATATATATATATATATATGTATAAAAGATTTTACCTGTCTTGTTTTGATACTTGATAATAGTCCTTGGGATTATTTACAGCTTATAAAAAGCATTTTTTATTTACAATTATTTACAAAAAGGCAAGTTGGCTAAATTTCCCTAGACACAAGCAGTTAAACTTGTAGAGAGTCTATTATTAAAAATAACTTTCAGAATTTGGAAGTAGTATAATTTAATAAAGTGAATGTTGATTGATTACCAATTTAAAGGGACTGACTGTACGAGTCATATAAATTAGTACATCTAAATTTATATTTCTTCATGATATATTTCTATATATTAGTTAGGCTAAACAGTTTTGGGAAGGCTGAGCACTTGTAAGACCTCTCCATAACCTTTGATATCTTATTGTGCATTGTAATTCATTGCACTGAGATGTACTATATAAAGGATCATTTCTCACACTTATTTGATCACAATAAAGCTTTTAGTTTATTCTGTATCTGAAGGTAATAGGGTTCCAAAGAACACACTTTGAGTAACATTGATGATTGGATTATTTAAAAGTTACTTAGGGGAATTTTATCCAATATTTGCCAACATTATCACATTCCTTATCCTTTAAAATTATTATTTGATATAAGTAACCTAAAATTGATTATATGTTTAAAACAAGATCTAAAAAAACACATCTTGAGGTTCACTAAAATTTTGAAAAATCATAGTGATTCTAAATTTCTGAGGATAAGACAGCAAACAACTTTCTCCTGAAAGGATATGATAGTGGGAATCTTTCTATGTCTTGCATTATAAGCTTTGTTTTGCAAAGGTAATCAGTTATTTAATTAGATTCCTAAGTCATTTAGAACACCAATTTGTGAGAATAAATTCCACTTCTCAGGGAAAATACAAATTGCAGGTAGCCCTGGAGCTGAGGTATAGCTTTGATTTTTGTAAAATTTGTGAGTCCACAGCTTTCTGATCAATCTGGCACTGCTCTGTAATCTCATATTTCTTTTTTCTGTGTCTAAAAGCTCACCTTCCTGGTGTCTGGGCTTCTAAAGCTTCTTCTTCTTGAAGTAAGCATCAGTAAGATGTTTTGGGATTTTTACATTGCTGATATCAATTTTGGTTGAGGTGGCAATGACAAATTTCTGGTGTGTTTTTCGTAGAGGAACTCTATTGAGGACCAGAGGTCCCTTCACAAGTAACAAGCCACTAGACAGCTGCTTCAGGAAAACCACCCTCTTGCCCTGTGGCATCCAGTGAGGAAAACCAGAATGCTCCCGGGGCTAATGCTGGCTCACAGTTTTCTCAGGCACTGTCTGAAGGGTTTTTTGCTGTGGCTCAACAGCTTTCAAGGCACATCTTCAGTAGGATAATACCTATGCATTTTGCGAGTTTAACCACCTCAGTACCACCATTCTTGTCACCACCAACTGATTTTGTAACAGTTGCAAGAACCTTTACCTTCTTAACATGTCTTTCATTGTAGAAGATCTTTATGTTCTTGCATTTTTAGATATTATTGAGATTGAATGTGTATTATGCATACTTACAACTATAGTCATAAATGCATTTAAAAGTGGTGTCATTTATTAAGGAGGTATCACTTTGAAATTTTAGGGTTTAAGAAGCATTACTTCAAGTGGTTTCTAAAAATAGTGAATTCTAGATACAACTCTAGAGTTTTTGATACTGTAAATCAGAAAAAAATGGCTCAGATTGTGCATTTTTTAAAAGTCTTTCAGATAATTTTTCAACTGCTGAAGATTTTATGCCCCATTATGCCTGAGAAATAGGTCATATTTCTATTAGTAATACTGGATCAATAGTTTTATGAATAAAATCTGGGCCGAGAGTTAACCCCTACTAGACATAGAAAAATGTATTAAATTTTGGATTCCAGAAAGCTAAACTGATCCTAAGCAAAAATAACAAAGTTTGATGCATCACACTACCAGACTTCAAAATTATTATAAGTCTATGATAACCAAACAGCATGGTACTGGTATAAAAGCAGACACATAGATCAATGGAACAGAATAGAGAACCCAGAAATAAAACCACACACGTAAAACCATCCGATCTTCAACAAAACTGACAAAAACAAGCCATGGGAAAGGGACTCCCTATTCAACAAATGGTACAGGGATAACTGGCTAGCTGTGTGCAGAAAAATGAAACCGCACCTCAAACCTTTCACCACATATAAAAATCAAGTCAATATTAATTAAAGATTTAAATGTAAGACCTTCAGCTACAAAAATCTTAGAAGAACACCTATGACATACCCTTCTTGACATTGACTTTGGCAAAGAATTTTTGGCCCAAGTCCCCAAAAGCAAATGCAATAAAAGTGGAACCTAATTGAAGAGATTTGGCACAGCAAAACAGCCTATCAACAGAGTAAACAGACAACCTACAGAATGGAAAAAAAATCACAAACTGCGTCTAACAAAGATCTGAAATGCAGAATCCATAAGGAACTTAAAGAAATCAACAAGCAAACAACAAATTACTCCATTAAAACGTGGGCAAAGGACATGAACACATACTTCTCAAAAGAAGACATACAGACAGACAATGAACATGAAAAATTGTTCATTGCCACTAATGATCAGAGAAATATAAATCAAAACCACAATTAGATACCATATCACACCTATTAGAATGGTGATTATTAAAAAGACAAAAAACAACAGATGCTGGTGAGGCTCAGGAGAAATGGAAATGTTTATACACTGTTGGTGAGAATGTAAATTATTAATATTTCAACCACAGTGGAAAGCAGTTTGGAGATTACTCAAAAAACTTAAAAACAGAACTACCTTTCAATCTAACAATCCCATTATTGGGTATATGTCCAAAAGAAAATAAATCATTCTACCAAAAAGACACATGCACTCATACATTCGTCACAATGCTACTGACAATACCAAAGACATAAAATTAACCTAAATGCCAATCAACAGTAGACTGGATGAAGAAAATATGGTACATATACACCTTGGAATACTATAATGCCATAAAAAGAACAAAATTGTGTCCTTTGCAGCAACATGCATGCAGCTGAAGGCCATAATCCTCAGTGAATTAGCACAAGAACAGAAAGCCAAATACTATATGTTCTCACTGATAACTTAGAGCTAAACATTGCATATGCATGGTCATAAAGATGGGAATAATAGACACTACTGGAGGCAGAAGAAAGGTACACAGGACATGGGTGAAAAACTACCTATTGGATACTAATCTCAATACCTTGGTGACAGGATCATACCCCAAACCTCACTTAAAATTAAAACTATTTGTATCTATAACTGAACAAATGTCACACAATATACCCATGTAACAGATCGGCACATGTATCCTCTATATCTAAAATAAAAGTTGAAATTATTAAAAAAAATAAGAATTTTAGACCAATATGACATAAACGTTTGGAAAATTACCATGATATATCCACAAAGCAGAATCTTTCCAGTGGAGGGTACATTTTGCATTCTATCTCATATCATCTCCCATTGGGAGTACCTATTCTAAAGTATATAGAAGCATAATACTGCTTCTGTTTTCAGATGTTAGACTGGTGTTCCAAAATAAAGTGTTTTAAATTGTCTTTATTTTCTCTTAATATAAACACATATATCATTGTTGCAGAAATATATTTTTGTTACAACTAGAAACATAGTGGTAAAACTAAATAAAAACAAGTACTTTTTAGCTAACAAAACATATGTGAAATAAGAAAGAATGTTTGCAGATGTGAATATATCTCATTGACTTTCTGTTTAACTTGATCTACAAATATTTTCCAATTTGTAAAAGATTTCCAAAATTCACAACTTTTTCTAAAATTTAGAAGTACACACATCAAACAGAATTTGAAACACACAGCAAGGAATACAGTGATGAATACTAAGGAGTTAATATGCCTTTCCTGCAGTTCCCATTATGCCAAAAAGTGCTGATCTTCTGGAATCATATTTTCCCTTATAAAAATAGAAGATTAACCGATGATTATTGCCATTTGTGTCATTTGAATGTGCCTACACTTCTGCAAAATTAGATTTTTTCAACTTAAATTCAACTTGAGGTAGGAGGTGGGACTCGACTCAGGAGGCAGGACTCAACTGCAGAGATGGGGCTCAGGCATTAGATGAAACTGAGGACTAGCTACACAGGGATGGGGCACTAGTAGCTTTCCATAAGACATGACCACCAGTGTGCCATGTCATTTACCCTTGCCAGAAAAACACTCAGATGTTACTGCTTTCCTAAAGAACATGACAATGACCTGATGACTTGGAATTTACCACTCCTCTCTTAGAAATTGCTGTATAACCCACCACTTAATTTTCATATAATAACAAGTGGGTATAAATATGACAGCCAAGCTGCCTCTGAGCTGTTCCTCTAGGAACACTGCATATGGGGTTGCCCTGCTCTGTAAGGAGCAATACCTCTACAGCTGCTGTACATTGCTACTTCAATAAAAGTTGCTGTCTAACAACACCAGCTTGTCCTTAAATTCATTCCTGGGTGAAGGCAAGAACTGTCCTGGGCCAAACCCAAATTTTGGGGCTTGCCTAACCTAAATTAAAATGTTGAAACTGCTTGAGATGACTACATTCTTTCCCCAAAATTCCTAGAGAAAACAAAAATCATTACTCTGGCCCTTTGGCATTAGATCTAATTAACTGGTTTATTTATTAAGGTATTAATGAATTCAACAAATTTTTATTGAGAAAAAAATCTCTGTGTACAAGGTTTCAAACACCAAAGAAGAGGCATAAAATGCTACCTGCGAGTCATTTCAGTGGGATTGGTCTAACAAGGCTTTACAGAGAAAGCGCAGATAATTAGGTGAGTTGAATTAGGTGAGTTGGTTGAGAACACTATAGGAAAAAGAGAAAGAGTTACACAGGCAAAACACACTCTCCAAGCCATGTAATAAACTGAAGATCATGAAAACAAGAGGATTAATAATGTGGTTATAAGCCTAGAGACATTATTAGAACTGCAAGTCTTTCTTATACAATTTTCAAACAAAGCAGTTGTTGTTTACGATTACTCCAATTTATAATTTACTTGGACTTATCTAAGACACACAATCCCATATATGTATTCACTGACATTTCATCTACAAAGATTAACGTGCTAGATTAAATATTATGCATTAAGACTAAAAGTACGTCAGAGAAGGAAAAAATTCCATCAGTCAACAAATCTTCAATTATCATTTTGGAAATTACCCTTTATGCCACTGAAGTGACCATATGCTCTATCACAGTTTTTAAACAGTGGTAATTGTGTTACTATTACTCCTTTACTTATTCTTTATTATTTTTATGAGTTGAAATCAATTATTTAAGGTCATTGTTTATATTTTCATAGGACTTTCTCTTAAAAAATAATGAGTAAAAATTTGGGGAGAAACGCACATGAAATTAAAAGTAAGCATTTGAGAAATAACATAAATTTAAATACAGGCTGCAGAACAAATAATTTGAAGCTATAAAAAGTCAAATATTTTATCATTGAACTAAAAATTGCTTAAATATAACTTCTAGCATACTTTTACTATTCATATTTTAAGGAAAAGTGTTCCATTCTTCTTTAAACGCATCCAGTGTAGAATATTAATACAATAGCTGCTTGCCACCCACAATTATGCATTTAAAAAATATACAATCCAACTCTTCAACAGTTATAAATTATATGTGGTTCATTTTCTTCTTAAATTATATTGCTGTTCCATATCTTCTATACGATTGTATTCTAAGGAAATATATTTTATGCTTAAAAGTATTTTATTCAATCATTTTATTATACTTCAAAATAAGTTTCTATAGCATTAAGATTAAATATTTCTTAAAAGTTATAGTCATGAGTCTTTAATGTTTAAAATATTATTCTGTATTAAGTTAAAATTAAAACTATTTTTAGCCTACAATTAAACAAATGTATTCATTGTATTATTAACAACAAATAAATTGATATTGAAAATGCATCTATTATAAAGATAAGGGGTGTTATCTCATTTTTACAGTTTACAGTATCCTCATTGAAGAAGTCTTAAATATTAATACTTCTAATTAATATTTTTGTGTATGCCACAGAAATTTTTTTCCCTCAGGGAATGCAAATTTTTGATGGATGTGTGAAAGTGTGATTTATTTTACCAAGTTCAAGAAGTGCAAGTGTGAAGGGAAAGTGAGAAGATGAAGCACACATAAAGTACATATCTGCAGGCTTGTTCTCAGCCAAATCAATGTGAGGAAACAAATCTTGAGGCTGAGCATATAGAAATATTAAAATGATTGTTTCATATTGTAGAGTGCTAGATATTACTAGCACACTGTCTGGGGATTGTCTGATTTCATACTGATAGTTCCTTTGACTGACCTTCTATTGACCAGACTAGCAGCAGGTTTGTAGAAGAAGAATTGGTCATGAAAGAAAAAGAAAACCTGACACTAATGCAAATTATTTTTTACTTATAGCAATGCAAATTTGTTTTATCTAGTTAAAAACTTACTTTAACTCTGCAGAAAACATAACTCCTAAACGTCTTATTTTATCACATATAAAAGGTTTTAAGAAGCTCTGCATCTATTAGCAAATGCATTTCAGCATTCCTGATTGTGTGTACCTATGTGTGTATGTGTCCTTAAAATTCTCCTTTGAACTATAATTAATAATTGAATAAAATCTTCACCATGTTTTCAGTTTATATTTGCATAAGATTCTTGTTTTTTAACTTTTTGAAAATTATGCTTTATTGAATCACTTGACAGAGCCAAATAAATTGCATTACTGGAGAAGGACATAGCAATGGCTCTTTAAGTAAAGTCATATCTTTTCTAGCTCCTAGAGAATCTCAAGCATCAACAGAACTTTAATTTTTCTGACTCTCCAGTTCTTTTTTCCTCTTACTGTTTATATGGGGGTGGGTGGGTAGGAGGGATTGTTGGCTCGTTGTTGCTGTTTTGGTTTTTATTTCTAGATGTTGCTGGAACATAAACTATCCCCCGTTAGTGGCAGCAATGACTAAGATTTTCTGACCATTCTGTTCTGACCATTCAGTGATCTCTATGAGATGAATAATGCAATTCTATTCGCTATTGGGTTAAAAATGAGTGAGATTCTGGTTGTTTGCTTGTTGTTTGTTTTCTTAGATCTCAAATTAACCGAAAAAGTGTTTCCTGCCCACTGGGAAGGAGAACACATACTTGATATCTGGGTCAGGAAGTTTTTGGGTTTTTGTGTTCACTTTTGACCCTTGACTGAGATGATAGGGATGCAGGTATAAATTGTCTTTGTGATTATGCAACTGTGTTTGAGATTGAGAAAGGTCTTCACTGCTATTTCCAGTGGATGAAAGTACATTAAACTGTAGCACCTCTTAAGTTAAAGAATCACTGTTCTAATTAGTTTATTTTTAAAAAGTGCTTACATAAATTGAATATTCTCAAATATACAGAAATTTTTTAGGCAAATTTCTAACATGAATTATGATAACCTCCAAAAAAGATATCCCCAAAGCCATTTTCTATAAAATACCAACTCACTCCTGGCTTAATAATAATGATGTAAAGAAGAGAAGCAGTTATATGATTTTATATAAATTATCAATGTTAAGTAATATACAAGTATGCAATTTAATCTTTATAAGATTTAGGTTGACGCCTCATGAAAAGTCTATTTAATCTGAATTTCTGAAAGTTTGTATACTAGGTTACTAATAAAATAAAACCGTGTTCCTATATAAACGTTTAACATTATAAAAATATATTTTAAAGAAGTTTGATTATAATTCTCTCAATCTTTTTATATCAACAATAATTTTGTTTTATAGTTTGTCAACTTAAAATTTTCAATATCTTTAGGTAACTTAAAACTTAGACAAATATTACATTGAGTTACTTATCACAGAATACATAAATATCTCTATAAAATACTATAAATTACTGATCACCAAGCATAAAATTAAGATTATTTTTGTTGTCTATAAAACATGAGTAAGTATAACAAGAACTGGAGAGTATAAAAGAGGAAATTATATTTGTCTTGGATTATAAGACTTAGCTAAACACCCACCATTCAATTGTTAATATTTTCTCAGTTCGCTCAGTTTCGATGGACTTATTTATAAGACATCCTTTTATAATCTCAGGACACAGCTGAAAGCAAGTAAGGAAGAGATGGACCTGTCAAATATTAGTCCCTCTTCCTTCATCCACTGAATCACTTATGCATTGGCAATTTCTTGAGCACCCATCATAGGCTGTTGATTGCATTATATGCTCAGAGGAAACAGATGACTAGAACATTCAGGTCCTCAACATGTCTTGTTATGACAGTTAATGTTTAAACAATTAAAGCGGATTTAGTAATGTGCTTATTTTCTTCCAGGAACTCCAGCCTTATCAAATCCTATTAATTCTGTTAACTCTCAAGATCTACTTGGGCATCACTAGTTAAGAACTAGTTAAGTTCTGCTTAACTAGTGCCCTAGAGAAATCAATCACTTCATTATTCATATTACCTAAAACCTTTCTGTCTCTTTTGTATTAAACTTATACTATAATGCAACTATCAGTTTACATATTTGTATTATCTAAATAAATTGTTTTCTTCCTTAAATAAAGAATTTGTTAAAATACAAAGTACATTGTTCCATAGGGGAGAATAATTAACTTTAATTTGGGAATGTCATGTAAAATATATACTCTGATAATGGCAAAATGATGGTAGACAATGAATACAATTTTCTGATGAGGAGAAAATTTACAGATTAAGTTACTTGTATGAAGAATTTGGCATATAAAGTTATAAACTAAGTACATGCAGTCAATAAATATTTATTGGTTATATACTATATTTGTTTCTATGCTATCTAATATACATTACAAAGAAATCTAGGCCTCATAAACATCATAATTATTCCAAAAAGAAAAATAGATTAAGAGCTACCTCTAGGGAAATATAATACCAGTTATTATTGAAAAGTGTTTTATACAGACAAGGATTATTTTCTCAAACACATTTTTCTCCAATTAGTTATTATACTCCTTTTCTCCTTCCTTCCTTCCTCCTACTTCCTACACTTTACCTCGTTTGAGGCTTACTCAAATGAGGTAAAATTAACCAGTTCCACAGACTTCAAATTTACGACCGATATTTTTTTACTAACAAGTAACAGCAAATATACTGTGAAATCAAAAGTATAAAATGTTCATACATTATTGGGTCATTCAATAATAATAACATGCAAGGAGAGTATGTTTTCACTGAGAGATAGTCTTACATAAATTATTTGTTATAAAAATAAACATTATGTTTTTTATTAAGACTAATGTGAAACATTTCACAGAGGTATTATTTAATCCAAGGAACAAACTGAAAAATGAGGGAGAGCAATGACAGATAAAACTGAAGATGAACTCTCTGACTTGTAATTGATATGGCATGATGAGAGTGACAGATTTGGATATCTGAAAGAAAGACAGGGAACTAAGTTGTATTGAATATTTTTTAGAGCAGACATTGAAAAAATAAGGTTTATAAATTTTATGTAAGACAATTTGCAAAACAGCACTATATACCTGGTACTTTATCCAATTTTACAGGACACATAAGATGCCCAGCAGTTCAGCAAACGTCCCAAGATCAGAAAGAGAATAATGGAGTATGGTAAATTCTTATAATTTTGTGTTGCCTCAGTATCCAATTTGAATACAAGTTTAACTTTCTCATAGCAGAAGCAGGGTTTAATCACCCTTAACTCAGTTTCCAGTTCTACACCAAACCCAAATCCCTCAAGCCAGGGGTCCGAGATAATAGCTTAGATGCATCTCTCCTGCCTAGCAGACCAGGCTCCTCATTTTCCTGCTGCTTCCTTTAAAAAGACTATTCAGGTATTTTTCTGCAAACTCAAAGTAAGCCACACCCTGTGCCCTTACATATCCTGGTAATTTCCATATGTTCTCTCTCTCTCTATGCCTGACTTGTCATTTCTGCCTTGGATGTCTTGGAGACAGAGAACTGTCCTCCTGACTCATTGTGTCCTCCCTGCTTAGAATCCATAAGTAAAAAGTCTTTGAGCTTGTTTCCTACTCTGGTAGTATATCAAATTTGCACCTTGCATATAAAGAACTAGAGCTTCCCTAATCCAGAATTTCCCTGAGATGCCAGGGAGGACACAAAGTCAGGATCCCAGTGCCACAGCAAGGGTCAGGTAGGCATAAACTGAACATGGATCAAACAAGAGCCACAAAAGCGTCTTCCAATTTAAACATCTTTCCTGTATGAGAGACCTCCAGGCCACAGGTCTGACAACTAAGCATTAGGCTGTCTAGCAGGTAAAAGTAGTACCCCACCAAAGTCACACTGTAAACACCCATGTCTAGCTCTCCTTCATTTCCCAGTAGGGAAGGGTTTCTAGCAGGTCTGGTACTGAAACCCCAATAGCTAGAGGCTCTTAAAACATATGGAAAATCTACTTCTAACTGGGATCAGAGGACATTCACAAACCTCTTCGCTAGTGAAATACTCATAATTAATAAAAATAATATAATACTGTACATATATTATAATAATCTTACATCATATGCAAATTTATGTACCTAAATATATATATAAAATATGTGATTTTACTACTTATCATTGTTTTATTATATACATCTATAATCTTACATATGTAATTACATATATTATATATATTATACATTAAATAAATATAATTATGTGTATATTATATATACAAACATTTGAAGTCTTCAGAAATTTTTCCAAAGATTTACACCAAATTAAATATTATATATATATAGATATATGAAACACTGCATCTCAGTTACAGCAAGAGTCTACGTAATTTGAACCTAAACCAGTGCCTTCCTTCCCATTCCTAGCTCCAGAGAAGCAGTGCATATTTTAGCCAAAAAGAGAGGCAGAAAATAAAAACTGAGAACTCTGGAGTTCTGCCCAAAAGAGCTAATTTTATTTAGAAAAGAATGTAGGCAAGTTTGAGTTGAAGGGCTCTCTCTGAAATAATGGAAATGTTATTGCTAAGCAATTAAGTAGAGACTGCTAGGTCCATGCTGTATTATTGGGTTTGTAGCATACATAATGATATATAGTTGGGTTTAGAGCATATATATACATACATACATATATATATATATATATATATATATATTATATGTACAAAAATTAGA
This sequence comes from Cheracebus regulus, assembly GCA_963574635.1. Classification (NCBI taxonomy): domain Eukaryota; kingdom Metazoa; phylum Chordata; class Mammalia; order Primates; family Pitheciidae; genus Cheracebus; species Cheracebus regulus. The sequence continues at coordinate 12,881 of CAUYQU010061282.1, read as the reverse complement.
GCATAAAATGGAGAAGAGGAAATAGAGCTTTCTAGGATTATTTCTATGTTAAATTAAATAAGTATAAATGTGAAATAGATTCTGATAAATTAAGGTATATATGGTAAGTCCGAAATCAACCACAAAGAAAATAGCCAAAAATACAAAGAAAAATCATTAAACAAATTAAAATGTTACAGAAGAAAATGTTCTCTTAATGCAAAAGTGGCAAAGGAGAGAGGACAAAAGAGACATTAGAAAGATAAAAATAAATTTGCAGATGTAAATTTAACTATATCAATAACATTAAATTCTAACCTATTATTCAATTAAATCAAAAGGCAGTTTATCACACTGGATTAAAAATGAAAAACAATATTCAACTGCCCATTTTCTCTAGAAAACCCAGTTTTTATTCAAAGATACATGTAGGTTAAAAATAAAAGGAGAGCAAAAGATATGTTATGCAAATGGCAATCACAAGACAGTCAGAGAGGCTTTACAAATATCAGGAATAGTAGGCTTTGAAAACAAAAACAATCACTAGATATAAAAACAGATATTTTATAGTTATATTGAGATCAATTTTGTTATTCTAGTTTAATCATGTTAATTTATCAAAAATCAGAACAATTATAAATATATATGCACCAAACAGCACAACCCCAAAATATGAAGCAAAAAATTACAGAATTATGATTAGAAATAGAGAATTTGCAAAAAGAGTTGAGGACTTCAATATCACACTTTCAATTATGGATAAGACAAATAAGCAGAAGTTCTATTAGAAAATGGAAGACTTGAACAACAATAAGACAGACTGAACTCAGACGCCTTCATAGAACACTCCACCCCCAAAAGAGCAAAATACACATCCCTCTGAAGTACACACATTACTACAAGGTAGACTACATTCTAGTCCATGAAATAAGCCTCAATACATTTGAAGTAATTCAAAGCACACAGAGTATGTCCCTTGCTACAATGGAATAACATTACAAACTAATAACAGAGTTGGTGTTTTTTCAGGATGGCTGACAAGAGGCATTGGATGCCAGTTTTCATAAAGAAGAATCAGAGTTACTGGTGAGTAACCATATCCTGAGTGGAATACTGAGGGAAGAGTGTCATATTCTATTAAAGAACCCAGGGAGTGAAGCTGGGGCACAGTAAAAGAAGGAAGCAAGAGTTTGGCAGAGATTGACCCTTGAAGATCTTGGAGTCCCATGGATAAGGAAGGTGGGGCTACTTTTTGCTTCTTTCACCCCTGTGTCAGACTGCTGACTTCTGAACTATCAGAAAGCCTGTCTGCCCTCATGAGCCCAAATACTGCTGTGGGTAGTGTTTACAAATTTATTGAGGGCAGAGTACTAGGCTGCCAGCTCATGCAAGTATACCACCCCCTCCTCCACTGTCAAGATCCAAGCTAAGGTAGTAGGTGCCATACCAGTTGGGCATCCACTGTGGATTTCTATCCTATCCAAAGGGCTGCATCTCTTTTGCCTCAACATCAGTAGATCCCTTATGCACATTCCTTAGAATCTGCTTGGACAGCAGCAACCAGAAAGGACAAGCAAGATAACGGAGAGCTGTGATATTCCTGAAATTCTAATGCTCGGGGTAAGCTGTCCCTAGGGGAAGGGAGAGCGCCACATGCCAAAGTGCCCTTGGAACAACAGAAACCAGAGTGTGCCCTCTACTCTGTACAAGATCTCCCCACTTCTGAGCTAAAGACGACTGCGCCCGTCGCAGCAGAAATGTGGGCATGGTACTGGGCTATGTATGGGAAAGTGTGGGTCCATCCCACCAGCAGGTGGCACTGGTGCCTGGGAACAAACATGGATGGGGGACTTCTGCTTGCTGACCCACAGCTGTGGATGCAGTTGCAGCTGTTCTTTCAGAGGGTTGGCATGGGTATGCCCAAGCCATTATAGGACTCTTAGGAGGAACTGCACCCCGACTTTTGGTGTGCCCACTAGCCCAGCTTGCAAGAATGATGGGGTCCATCCCTGACTCTAAACAGAACAGCAGTATTCCTGCTGCAGAGTACAGGTTAGCCACAAAGCTATCTTTTTGGAGTTGAGGAAAGAGGTTTCTCCCGGAGGTCATTTCATTGGTAGCTATGGGGTAGAGATTTTCTATATCCCTCAGTTACGTTGAACCCCGAAGATAAACTGCAATGTCTATCTGAACTGAAAATCCCAAGCCCTGGGAAAAGGGTGTGATGTGGAGGTTGACCACTTTCCTGCCTGACCTTGATGTGGAACTGGGAGAAACATGGGAGCCTTTCATCACAAGCTCTCCCTGTCACTCCTGTCAAGTCAGGTACATTAACTTATCATTTTGGTATCTGAGGGTGAGTTTGGTGATTCAGCTCTGCCCAGCTTTGTCCACCTCATACCCTTCAGCAGGGAAGTCAGAACATCAGTCATTTCACAGACCAGCCCTCTACTTGTGACAACAGAGAGCCCTTGTCAGTAAACAAAGATCAAACATATAGGACAGCCAGCTGTTACCTATAAGCACCACCTACTGAACTGGAGATTGAACTGCACAACCAAATTAAAAATCTTCTGTCAGAAGAACATGGTGCTGGGTAATAAGGTTAGTTTCCTGGGACTTCCACAATCTCAGTCCCACAGAAGATGTTAGTCCTGCTTATAGGCCCAATACATTGCTGTTATAATCAGCATTTGAAAAAGCCACCACACAAAGGCTATCTATAACCAAGGAACACATACAGAACCTTGGCCCCTGAAAGCACCCAGAACTGAAGCCAAACAGCCCTACACACACCCCCAAGAGAAAAATTGGTAGTAAGTACCATCGAAAAGAAAGTAAATTAAAAAATAAGTGACAATTTCTCCAGGATGAGAAGGAACTTGCAGAAGAACTATGGCACCATAGAAAAACACAGTGCTTTAATACCTCCAAAGGATCACAATAACTCTCTAGTAATGGATCCAAAACTAAATGAAAATTCTGAAATAATAAATAAAGAATTCAAAATATAGATTGTGAAGAAGCTTAATGAGATCCAACAGAAAGCTGAAAACCAATCCAAAGAAATCGAAAAAAAATTTAGAATATGAATAAAAAATTGCTATAGATATTTAAAAAAACAGAACTTCTGAAAATTAAAAAAATATATATTGAAATAATTACAAGATACATTTGGAAGCTTTACCAGTAGACCGAGTAGAAGAAAAAAAAAGTCAAAGCTTAAAGAAAAGACTTCTGAATTAACCAAGTCAGATAAAAATAAAGAAAAATACTAAAAAAAAATAGATTTTGAGAAATATGAGATTATGTAAAGTGGCCAAATCTATGATTGATATGGATTCCTGAGAAAGAATAAAAAGCTGAGAAAACTTATTTGTGGGAACAATCCATGAAAACTTCACTGGTCTTGCTAGGGAATTAGGCACCCAAACACAACAAGCTCAGTGAATACTTGGAACATACTTTACAAGATGAAACTCATTATCGCATACAGTTGGCAGGTTATCCAAAGTCAATGTGAAGGAAAAAAATCCTAAAAGCAGCAAAATAGAAGTATCTAATCACTTATAAAGACAATCCCACAAAACTCCCAACAAACTTTTCATCCGTATTAAATGCCTACATCAGAAAGATTGAAAGATTCCAAATTAACAACCTAACAAATCCCTCAAGGGACTAGAAATTCAGGAGCACACCAAACCTAAAGCTCAGAGAAGTAAAGAAATAACAAAGATCAGAGAAGGACTAAATGAAATTGATAACAACAACAACAACAAAAATACAAAGGATCAACAAAACAAAAATTGGTGTTTTGAAATCATAAGCAAGATTAATAGATTGTTAGCTAGATTAACCAAGAAATATGGAGTGAAGACTCAAATAAGCACAATCAGAAAAAATAAAAACGTGACTACAGGTACTACCACAGAAATACAAAAGATCATCAGAGACTGCTATGAGCATCACTAAGCATACAAACTAAAAAAAAAACTACAGGAAATTCCTGGAAACATATAACCACACAAGACAGTAACAAGAAGAAATAGAAATCCCTAACAGACCAATAATGAGTAATGAAATTGAATCAGTATCGAAAAAATTGTCCAACAGATGTGAGCCCAGGACCAGATGGATTCACAGCCAAATGTTACTAGATGTATGAAGAAGAACTGGTACAAATTTTACCATAACTGTTACATAAAATTGATAAGAAGAGAATCCCTCTAACTCCTTCTATGAAGGCAGTATCACCCTGATACCAAAGCCAAGCAAGAACACCATGAGAAAAGAAAACTATAGGCCAATATCCCTGATGAATGTAGACACAAAAATCCTCAACAAAATAATAGCAAACCAAATGCAACAGTACATCAGAAAGCTAATACGCCACAATCAAGTGGGTTTTATTTCAGGGATGCAAGAGTGTTTCAACATATACAAATTAATAAATGTGATTCACCACATAAACAGAAATCAAAACAAAAACCATATGTTCATTTCAATAGATCCAGAAAAAAATAATTTTATAAAATTCAGCATCCACTCATGATAAAAACACTAAACATACTAGGCATTGCATGAACATACCTAAAACAATACAAGTCATAATAAACTCATAACCAACATCATACTGAACAGGAAAAAGTTGAAAGCATTCTCTTTTAAAACTGGAACAAGACAAGGATGCACATTTTTACCACTCATATTCAACATAGTCCTAGAATTTCTAGCTAGAGGAATCAAGCAAGAGGAAGAAATAAAAGGCGTCCAAATTGGAAAAGAGGACATCAAATCATATATGTTAACTGATGATATGATCTTAAACCCTAAAGAATACACACAAGACTATCAATAACATTCAAACTGAGAACCAAACCAAGAATGCAATCTCACTTGCAATAAACACACACACACACACACACACACACCCAGAGAGAGAGAGAGAGAGAGAAATACATAACAATACATTAACCAAGAAGGTAAAGATCTCTATGAGGAAAAATCCAAAACACTGATGAAAAAAACTGCAGATGACACAAATGAAGGGAAAAACATTATATGCTCATAGATTGGAAGAATCAATACCATACTGCCCAAAGCAATATACATATTCAATGTAATTTCTATAATTTTTCACAGAATTAGAAACATAATCATAATATTCATATGGAACCAAAATACAGCTGGAATAGCCAAAGCAATCCTAAGCAAAAAAACAAAGCTTGATGTATCACATTACCTGTCTTTAAATTATGCTACAAGTTTACAGTAACCAAAACAGCATGGTGCTGGTATAAATAGAGACACATAGATCATTGGAACATTAATATAGAACCCATCAATAAAGGCAACCAACAGATCTTCAACAGATCTTTATCCTACAACTAATAGATCTTCAACAAAGTTGACAAAAGCATACACTGGAGAAAAGACACCCTATTCAATAAATGGTGCTTCGAAAACTGGATTGCCATACTTGGAAGAATGAAACTGGATCCATATCTCTCACCACATAGAAATTAACTCAAGATGAATTAAATTCCTGAATATAAGATCTGAAACTATAAAACTTCTGTAAGAAAACCTTTGAAAAACTCTTTTGGGCATTGGCTTAAACAACAGCAACAAAATTATAACTAATTCCTGAAAAGCAAACAGCAAAAGCAAAAACAGACAAATGGGACTTAAACTAGAAAGTGTCTGAACAGTAGAAAAAAAATCTAAAGACTCATAGACAACCTACAGAGTTGAAGAAAATGTTTGGAAACCTTGTGTCTGACATAAGGCTAATACCCAGAATTTACAAAGAAGTCAAGTAACTCCATAAGACCAAAACAAATAATGTCGTTGAAAAGCAGGTGAAAGATATGAAGAGATTTTTCAGAAGACATACAAGCAGCCAAGAAACATGAAAACAAGGTTCAATGCCACTAATCATCAGAGAAATGCAAATTAAAACCACAATGAAATATCGTCGTGCACCAGACAGAATGGCTATTATTAAAAAGTCAACAAATAACACATGTTGGAGCAGATTTAGAGAAAAATGTACATTTATACACTATTGGTGGGAATGAAAATTAGCATAACTTCTGTGGAAAACAGTAGAGGTTACTCAAAGAACTAAAAATAGAACAGGTATTTAATCCAACAGTCACACTACTGAATATATACCCAAAGGAAAAGAATTCACTATATCAGAAAGACACCTGCATTTGCATGTTTGTCACAGAACTATTCACTATTATAACTATAGTATTCACTATGCACTATAGTAAAGTCATGGAATAAACCTAAGATAAAGATATATATCCAAGGATACACACACACACATACACACACACACACACACACACACACACACACACACACACACCTTGAAATACAAATTCGACATTAAAAAAATGAAATCACGTCTTTTGCAACAACATAGATAAAGCAGGAGGTCATTATCTTAAGTGAAATAATTCATAACAGAAAGTCAAATACCTCATGTTCTCTTTTAAAGTGGGAACTAAATATTGGGTACACATGGACATAGAGAGGGGAATAATAGACACTGGTGATATAAAAAGGTAGGAGGTTAGGAAGGGGGTGAGGATCGAAAATTACCTGTTGGGTGCAATGTTCACTATTGGGACAATAAATACATTAAAACCGAGACTTCACCCCTATACCGTATATCCATGCAACAAAATTGCACTTGTACCTCTGAAATCTATAAAAATAAATTAAAAATCTCAAGCTTATGGCACAAAAGACATAATATTGTTATGATAACAATATTCTCCAAATAGATATACAATTAATATCTCATGTGGCTTTCTGCAGAAATTGGTCAGTTATCCCAAAATTCTTATAGAAATGAGGACTTAGTCATAAGTTTTTTGTTTTGGCCAAAAGGTAAAAACAAAGAATTAATAAAAGAAAGAAATAGATTTATGGAAATTAAAAATACATTACTAATTTAAAAGAATAAATCACACTGACATAAGGACATATTATTAGCTGAATAAAAATACATGACATAATAAAACTTCTAGGATGAAGCTAAAGTAGTGCTCAGAGAGAAATTTATAAATGTAAATTATTATATTTGGAAAGAAAAATGGTCTCATGTCAACGACTTAACCTTCAACTTAAGGCAGTAGAAAAAGAAGAGCAAAGTATACCCAAATAAAGCAGAAGGAAGAAAATAAAAGCTGGAATGAAAACTAATGAAACAACTAGAAAAAGAAAGAGAATCAAAGAAACCCAAAGCCAAGCCTTTGAAAAGGTAAAAAAATATTGACAAACTTTTAGCAAGAATGATAAAATTAGTAAAATTAGAAATGAAAATAAGATGATTACCTCTAATCTAGTGGAAATAAAAAGGATTAAAAGAAAAAATATGTACAATTGTGAGCCAACAAATTAGACAATTTAGATCAAATGGATAAATTCTTTAAAAAACATAAACTACCAAAAATGACTGTAAAAGAAATAGAGAGTGGGGTGCAGAGAGAGAGAGAGAGAGAGGAGACTGAAGAGCCTTGCTCTGATGCCTAGGCTGGGACCCTGGGTATGTGGGTGTGTTCCACCATGCCTGGCTACTTTTTCTTTGCAGATATGAGGATTCACCTCACTTGCCTAGGCTAGTTTTTAACTCCCGGGCTCAAGCAAACTTCCTGCTTTGGCCTCCCAAAATGTTAGGATTTACAGGCATGAGTCACTGTGCTCAGCCTGAATATAAAATTTTTAACACTTCCTAGAGATAAAAGCTCAGGACCAAACAGCTTTACTGGTAAAATCTGTTAAAGCAAATTTAATTCCATTTCTTCATAAATTATTCCAAAAAGCCAAAGAGGCAAGGACACTTTCCAACTCACTCCATGAGGCCAGTATCACCCTGATATCAAAACCAAAAAAATCAAAAGAAAAACAAACTATATACTAATATATCTTATGAATATAGATGCAAAATTTGTCAACAAAATACTAGCATACTGACTCCAGCATCATACAAAAATATACACCAAGACCAAGTGGGATTTATTTAAAGAATTTGAGGTTGTTTTAAAGTACACAAACAAATGCAATTCATTTTATTAGTAAAATAAAGGAAACATCACAGGACCATCTCAGTAAACTCAGAAAAACCATTTGACAAATTCCGTACCTCTGCAGTGATTAAAAAACACTCAAATAATCAATGAAGGAAGGGCATGCCTTCAACATTGTTTAGGACTTCTTTGAAAAATCCACACCTAGTATAATAGTGGTGTAAGATAAAATGTTTTCCCCAACATCAGGAGCAAGATAACAGTGTACACCCAGTCATTTATATTCAACATTATACTGTAACTCTCATATTGTCAGCCTATAAAGGCAAGAAAAACAAAACAAAGGCATCCAGATAGGAAAAAAAAAAAAAACTAAACTATCTTTCTTTGTAGTTTACAGAATCTTGTATATAGGAAATCCAAATATGTCTACTAAAATACTGTTAGAATTAACAGAAGAGTTCTAATACATTGTACTATATAAAATCACAATACAAAAATCACTTGTATTTCATACACTAGCACTGAACTATCAGACAATGAAATTATAAAAATTATATTTATAATAGTATTGAGGGATATATTTTTCAAGTGCAAGATCTAATAATAAAAGTGTACAACATATTGAAAGAAATTAAAGACCTAAACAAATTGAAAGTGCATGGATCCAAAGACTTAATATTGTTAAGATAACAATACTTCCAAATAGATATAAAATTAATACCTCATGTGGCTTTTTGCAGAAATAGGTCAGTTATCCCAAAATTTTTATAGCTCCTGGGAAATTCTATAAGAACTTTAAGAACCTGACACAGTCAAAACAGTCTTGAAATAAAAAAGGAAATTAATGGTCTTCCTATTTTCCAAAATTATGACAAAGCTACAGTAAGCAAGACTATGTGTTATGTAGATATGGATAGACATACAGATTAATTGAAAAGAATTAAGATTTCAGAAATAAACCCTTACATTTATAGTCATTTCTTGTTTTACTAGAATACCAAAGCAATCCAATGAGAGAAAGAATGGTCTTCAACACACTGCGTTGGGACACTTTGATAACTACATACAAAGGGATGGAATTGTGTTTGTCCTCCACACCATACACAAAAATTAAACCAAAGTGAATTATAGACCCAAATATAAAAGTTGAAACTATAAAACTCCTAGAATAAATACATTAGTAACTCTTTAGGACCTTGGGTTAGGAAAAGTCTGCTTTGATATAACATCAAAAACAAGGAACCAAATAATAAATAATTATAATGAATGTCATTAATATTAAAAACTTTTGAATATCAATGGACACAATCAACAAAGCAAAAAGACAATCCAAGAATAGAAAAAGAACATTTTCAAACCATATTTCTGATGAAGGATTTAGATCTATAAAATTTAAAATACTCTTACAATTCAATAGTAAAAAGACAATACAACTTAAAAATGAGAAAAGGTTCTGAACAGACATTTCTACAAAGATATACAAATGGTGAATGAGCACATAAAAGATGCCCAACAGCATTAGCTACCAGGGAAATACAAATCAAATCCAAGAGGAGATATCATTTCCTCACACTAGGATGGCTATAATCATAAAGACGGAAAATAATGAGTGTTGGCAAGGATGTGAAGAAATTGGAGCCCTTGTACACAGCTAATGGCAATGTAAAATAGAAAAACTATTTAGAAAGTATTTTGGTTTTTCTCAAATGGTTAAACATAGATTTATCATATGACCCATGAATTCCACTTCTAGATACATATGCAAGAAAAATGAAGATATATGTCTACCTCAAAACTTATACATCAATTCTTATAGCAGAATTATTTATAATATCCAAAAAGTGGAAGCAATTTACATGTCCATCCTCTGAAAAACAGATAAATTAATGTGGTATATCCATCTAGTGCAATGCTATTCTGCAAAAAGAAGAAAATTTTCATACACACTGAAACACAGATGAAAGTTCAGTTAAAGCCAAAGAGCATGTATTCTATAATATTGTTGACATAAAATGTTCAGACTAAGAAATTTTGTATAGTCAGAAAGCAAATTAGTGGTTGATTAGGTATAGTGGAGGGTGGAGGTTTGAGATGAATGAGGAATGATTGTTAATGAGTATATGGTTCATTTTCAAAATGTTGAAAATGTTCTAAAAATTATTGTGGTAGTGATTATGCAGTTCTGAACATACCAAACATTCCTGAATTTTATACTCTAAGCAGGTGAATTACATGGTATATAAATTACATCTTAATAGAGCTTTTATTTTAAAAAACTAAGCAAAACTTGTAACTGTAATTCAACTCTGCAATTGCACACTTGGGCTTTGGTCACACAGGAAAAAAGCTAATGTTCACACAAAACTTGTACATGAATATTCATAGCAGCTCTGCTCAAAACAGCCAAAACCCAAAAACAACCCAGACATACTTCAATCAGAGAATGCTTAAATAAACTGTGGGACAACTATACCATTGAAAGTTTCTCAGCAGTAAAAAGGAACAAACCATGGATTCTCATAACAACCTGGATGAACCTCAGGAGAATTAAGATAAGTGGAAAAAGCTAATACCAAAAGGATATATACTGGATGGTTCCATCATAGTGAGTGACTGCATTTATATAACATTCTTGAAGTGACAAAATTATTGAAATGGAGGACAGATTAGTAACTGTCAAGAGTTAAAGAAGGAGAAGTGGGAGAAAAAAGATTACGACTATAAAAGGAAGACATGATGTGTTTGTGATGATAGTAATATTGTGTCTTTCCTCTAACAATGCCATCATCCTTGTGGTAATGTACTATTGCTTTCATGATATTACACTGAGGGAATCTTAGTTAAAGGCTATGTATTAGTTCCTTCTCATGCTGCTATGAAAAAATATCTGAGACTGGGTAACTTATAAAGAAAAAGAGTTTAATGGACTCACAGTTCCACGTGGCTGGGGAGGCTTCACACTCATGGTGGAAGATGAAGGAGGTACATCTTACATGGCAGCAGGAAAGAAAGGGTGTGCAGGGGAACTACTCTTTATAAAACCATCAGATCTCATGAGAATTATTCACTATCACCAGAACAGCATGGGAAAAACCTGCCCCCATGATTTAATTATCCCCCAGTGGGTCCCTCCCATGACATATGCGGATTATAGGAGCCATAATTCAAGATGATATTTGGGTGGGAACACAGCCAAACCATATCAGGCTACATGGGATGTTTCTGTACTGTTTCTTACAACTGTATATGAATCTACACTTAAAGTAAAAAATTTAATCAAAACAAATATATATTGAATTCAGAATTTAAATCCACTTGTGAATTATATCAAAAGCCATTCCATTTACTTCAATGATTGTTTTTAAGATTGGCAATATCTAGAAGGCGGTAACAGATAGTTGAAAGATAAATTCCATCAGATTTGCCACAGGACTAAATGTTTGTTTCCTAACTCTCTTAAATGCCTTGTATCCATCATGTTAAAGAAAATTACATAAAAAATACAGGATTCCTTCACAGTTCATGGGTTATAATGACTGCAGTTTAGATGATAGTTTCACATATATGTAGATATACCATTTAAATGCACTGAAGATTATGTATTTCCAGTTTTAAATGATGTTTGGATGACTACACTCAATGATTTCTCTACTAACATCACAGTAAAATATATTAATATGGTAAGACACACCAAATGATGATTCACAACAGAAAATTAAAACTGACAGAAAACTTCTTGCTGAAGTCTGAAGGGAATGTTAACTATAATGATGCTGAAATTTCATTAAAAATAAAATCTATGGCCCACTCTTGCCTGAAATCAAATGCCACCACCAAGTTGAAAGGTGTTAGGCATACCATTGTTTCTTTCTCTACAGTATGCCATCTACAAGTTCTCTCCAATCCAGTATACTTAGACAACTGATAGGAAATAACTGGGCAAGTAGTGGGCAGGGAGGACTGTCCTATTCCAGAGGCAGGTGGCAGTAGTCTTCATTTGTCATGAAAATGTGGGGAAGATAAGAGAAGCCCTTAAAAGGGGGCTGTTTCACCATTTAGCATATCAGAAAGAAAGGTCCTGAGATAACAGACCATTCTATCTCAGGCCCAAAGAGTCATGTTAAAGCAAAACACAACACAACAATTTTGGATACTGAGAATTGATAATTGGACTACAAAATTTGCATGTAAGCCTGCTTTCAAGTTTTAGTACACACAGAGATTTATTCAACTCAACAACAAATCCCAATCAAATTCTGCTCACTGAAGACTGAGATAAACATAAAACTATAAAAATGAGTCCAAAAAACAAAGAAAGGAGTATTATTTTGATAACTTAAAGGGAGAATAGATTTTGGAAAATCATTTATTACCAGCAGCAGAAAAACAATACGGAAACCTATTTTTAGTCCCAATGTGAGACAAGCCTGTAAGACTTTTTGAAACATGTAAGAAAACTTACAAAACAGACTGATTTTTTTTAATCAGGAGATTTAAATGAGAAATAGAGATTATAAAGAGTTGAAAGGAAACTAAATATGCAACAAAATTAAAATCAGTATTGCAACAAAAAAGACAGAATAACAAGCTAAAAATAAAATCTGTAGTATGGAAGACAAATTTTAACATCTTTTCCAGAATGATAGGAAAAGAAAAAAGAAGAGAGAGATCCAAGATGGCCGATTAGGAGCAGCTCAGGATTGCAGCTCCCAGTGAAAGTGCAGAGGGTGAGTGGACACCGCATTTCCAGACGGATTTTTATTACCCCCAGACCAGGAGATTCCCAGGCGGAGAAGCCCCATGGGTCGCTAGTGCAGCTGTTTTGGCCGGCGCAGCTGTTTTGGCCAGCACGGC
>CAUYQU010061281.1:0-25769 GCA_963574635.1 Cheracebus regulus | reverse complement strand
TTTGCACTGGTTTCTTCCCATCTTTGTGTATTTATCCTCTTGTCATCTTTGTAGTTGCTGACTTTCAGAGTGGGCCTCTGTGTGGACGTCTGGTTTGTTGATGATGAAATTATTTCTGTTTCTTAGTTTTCCTTCTAACAGTCTGGCCCCTCTGCTGTAGGACTTCTGAGTTCCATTCCAGGCCCTGCTTGCCTGGGGTCACCTGCAGCAGCTGCAGAACAGTAAAGGTTGCTACCAGTTTCTTCTTCTGCTATCTTTGTCGCAGAAGGATACCCGCCAAATGTCAGTCTGATCTTTCCTTTATGAGGTGACTCTTTGGATATACAGGGGTCAGGGAGCTGCTTAAGGAGACAGTCTGTCCTTTATAGGAGCTCAAGTGCTGAGTTGTGAGCTCCGTTGTTCATTCAGAGATGCTAGGCATGTACGTTTAAGTCTGCTGCAGCAGAACTCATAAACCCCCTTTATTTTTTTCTCCAGGTGTTCTGTCCCAGGGATTTAGGGCTTTATTCATGAGTTTCCTGTATGCTGCTGCCTTTTTTGTTTTTTTCAGGGCTGCCCTGCCCAGCAAGGAGGCAGCCCAGTCCCTGTCTGCCTGCAGAGGCTTTGCTGAGCTGCTCTGGGCTCCGCCCAGCTGCCGTGTGAACTTCCCTGCAGTTCTGTTTATATAGGTGTAATTAGAACTGCCTCAGCAATAGTGGCCCACCTCTGTAATGGCAGGTTGCTTCGGCAACAGCGGGTTGCCTCAGCAATGACAGGCTGCCTCCACAATGGAGGACTACCTCTGTAGTGGTGGAGTGCCCCAGTAATGGCAGATGCCTGTCCCCCACAGAACTGGACCATCCCGGGTTCAGCTGTGCCCACTGGAAACTCTCAACTGAGAGTGTTTCCAATTGCTGTTTTAGCCAAGCCTGATCACCTGGCTAGCTGTCTCAGAGCCTTTTGTTTTTTAGTTGAGTGGTCAACTCCCAGGTGTTCAAGTCACCTGTTGAAAAGGCGCCAGGATCTGTGTGATTTCCCCTGCGGCGACACACTGAGCAGACTGAAGTAGTGGCTCTGAGATTCATAGTGCTTTTTTGTCTGGGAATCTCCTGGGCAGGCTCCCTGATTCAGTCCCCTTTTTAATTTGCCTTCCCATAGCTCCACTCACCAGTTAAAAGGGCACACAGACCAGTGTATTTTCTATGGAGAACCGCTGCGCCGGGGTGCCAACAAAGCAGCCACATCGGCCAAAACAGCTGTGCCGGCCAAAACAGCCACACTGGCGACCCATGGGGCTGCTCTGCCTGGGAATCTCCTGGTCTGTGGGTAATAAAAATCCATCTGGAGATGCAGCGTCCACTCACCCTCTGTACTTTCACTGGGAGCTGCAATCCTGAGCTGCTCCTAATCGGCCATCTTGGATCCACCCCCTAGATTTAGGTCTTTAATCTATCTTGGGTTAATTTTTTTGTATAAGTTGTAAAGATGGGGTACAATTTCAATTTTCTGCATATGACTAGCCAGTGTTTCCAGTACCATTTATTAAATAGGAAATCCTTTCCCCATTTCTCGTTTTTGTTAGGTTTGTTGAAGATCAGATTGTTGTAGATGTGTGGTGTCATTTCTGAGGTCTCTGGTCAGTTTCATTCATCTATATGTCTGTTTTGATACCAGTACCATGCTGTTTTGGTTACTTTAGCATTGCAGTATAGTTTGAAGTTAGGTAATGTGGTGCCTCCAGCTTGGTTCTTGTTGCTAAGAATTGTTTTTGTTATATGATCTCTTTTCTGGTTCTGTATAAAGTTTAAAGTAGTTTGTTCTAAATCTTTAAAGAATATCAATGGTAGTATGTTGTGAATAGCATTTAATCTATAAATTACCTTGGGCAGCAGGGCCATTTTCACAATATTGGTTCATATCCATGAGGATGGAATTTTTTTCCTTTTGTTTATGTCCTTTCTTATTTTTTTAAGTGGTGGTCTGTAGTTCTTATTGAAGAGGTCCTTCATGTCTCTTGTACACTGTATTCCTAGGTATTTTATTCTCTTTGTAGCAATTGTGAATGGGAGTTCATTTGTGATTTGGCTCTCTGCTTGTCCATCATTGGTGTACAGGAATACCTGTGTTTTTTCCACATTGATTTTGTGCCCTGAGACTTTGCTGAAGTTGTGTATCAGCTTAAGGAGTTTTTAGGCTGAAATGATGAGGTTTTCGAAATACAAAATCATGTCACCTGCAAGCAGAGACAATTTGACTTTCTCTCTTCATATTTAAATACACTTTATTTCTTTCTCTTGACTGATTCTTCTGGCCAGAACTACCAATGCTATGTTGAATAGGAGTGGTGAGAGATGGCATCCTTAACTTGTGCTCATTTACAGAGAGAATGCTTTGAGCTTTTGCCCAGTCAATATGATATTGCCTATGGGTTTTTTATAGATAGTTATTATTTGGAGATCTATTCCACAAATACCTAGTTTATAGAGAAATTTTAACATGAAGGGATGTTGAATTTTATCCAAGCCTTTTCTGCATTTATTGAGATAATCATGTCATTTTTGTCATTGGTTCTGTTTATGGAATAAATTAGGTTTATTGATTTGCATATGTTGAACAAACTTTGCACCCCCGGGATGAGGACAACTTGATCGTGATGGATAAGCTTTTTGATGTGCTGCTAGATTCAGTTTGCCAGTGTTCTATTGAGGATTTACTCATCAATGTTCATTAGAAATATTGACCTGAAGTTTTCTTTTTTAAATTGTGTCTCTGCCAGGTTTTGGTGTCAGGATGAAGCTCGACTCATAAAATGAGTTAGGGCAGAGTTCCTCCTTTTCAATTCTTTGGAATAGTTTCAGAAGTAATGGTACCAACTTCTCTTTGTATTCCTGGTAGTATTCAGCTGTGAATCCATATGGTCCTGGGCTTCTTTTGGTTGGTAGGCTATTAATTATTGCCTCAATATCTGAACTTGTTCTTAGTCTATTCAAGTATTTTATTTCTTCCTGGTTTAGTCTTGAGAGGATGTATGTGTCTAGGAATTTAACCCATTTCTTCCAGATTTTCTATTTTATTTTAAAGTAAATATTATTAAAGAGAGAGATAGATGTCACTACAATAATAGCGGGAGATGTCAATACCCCACTTTCAGCATTGAACAGATCTTTCAGACTCAAATTCAACAAAGAAACATTTGACTTAACCTGAACTATAGAAAAAATGGATCTAACAGATATTTACAGAACATGTAATCCAACAGCAGCACAATATATATTCTTCTCATCATGTCGATTATTCTTAATGATAGACCATAAGTTTGTTCACAGACAAGTCTTAAGATATTAAAAGATTAAAATAATGCCAAGCATCTTCTCTGATCACCATTGAAAAAACTATAAATCAAACAGGAAAAATTTTGAAAACTATACAAATACATGGAAATTAAACAATGTGATCCTTGAGTGAACTGTGGGTCAATTAAAAAAGTAAAAAGAAAATTGAACATTTTCTTGAAACAAATGACAATAGAATCACAACATACTGAAATTTATGGAACACAGTGAAGGCAGTATTAAGAGGAAGATATATAGCTATAAGAACCTACATCAAAGATAAGGCAAACTATAAATAAATAACTTAATGATAAATCTTAAAGAATTAGAGAACCAAGAGCAAACCTAACCCAAAATTAGTAGAAGAGAATAAATAACAAACATAAGAGCAGAAATAAATATATTTGAAATGAAAAATATACATAAGGTCAATGAGGCATAAAGCTGGTTTTTTGAAAACACAATTGACAAACCCTTAGCTAGAATAATTAAGAAAATAAAGGAGGAGATATCCAAGTAAATAAAATCAGGGACAAGAAAGGCAATATTACAACTGATATTGAAGAAGTTCAAAGGATCATTACTGGCTTCTATGAGTAACTATATGCCAGTAAGTTGTAAAATCTATAGGGAATGGATAAATTTTTAGACAAATACAACCTACGAAAATGAACCATGAGGAAATTCAAAACTTGAACAGATCAATGACAAGTAAACAGATTTAAGATGTAATTAAAAGTGTCTCAACAAAGAAAAGCCTGGGATCTGATGGCTTCACTGTTAAATTATACCAAATTTTTAAAAAGAAGAGAAAATATCAATCTTCTTAAAACTATTCTGAAAAATAGAAGAGGAGGCAGTACTTCCAAACCTATTCCATTAGGCTAGTATTATATTGATAACAAAATCAGACAAAGATGCATCAATAAAGAAAACTATAGGCCAATATCACTGATTAATATTGATGCAAAAATCCTCAACAAAATCGTTGCAAACGAAATTCAAAACACATTAACAAGGTTATTGATCATGACCAAATGAGATTTATTCCAGTGATACAATGATGGTTTAGCATATGCAAATCAATCAATGTTATACTTAATGCCAACAGAATTAAGGACAAAAACCATATGATCATCTCAATGTTATAAAAGCATTTGATAAAATTTAATAACACTTCATGAAAAAACCCTCAAAAATCTGGGTATAGATAAACACACCTCAACATAATAAAAGTCATATATGACAGAGCCACAGCTAGTATAATGCTAAATGGAAATAAACTGGCAGTTTATACACTAAGATCTGGAACTCGCCAAGAATTTTCACTTTCACTACTGTTATCCAACATAGTACTGAAAGTCCTAGCTAGAACAATTAAACAAAAGAATGTAACAGGATACCCAAATTGGAACAAATAAGTGAAATTATTCTTGTTTTCAGATGATATAATCTTGTATTTGGAAACAAAAAGATAAATATTCCACAAATATACTATTAGAATTGATAAACAAATTCAGTATTGTTATAGCATAAAATATCAACATAAGAAAAGAATCGACACTTCTATATGCCAACAGCAAACAATCTGAGAAATAAATAAAAAATGTAACCCCATTTACAATAGTCACAAATAAAATAAAATACTTAGGAAACAACTTAACCAAGGGACTGAAATGTCTCCACAATGAAAACTATAAAACATTGATAAAATAATTTGAAGAGAACTCATAAAAAAACTGTAAACATACTCCATGTTCATGAATTGGGAGCAATCTAAGGATTCAATGCAATCCCCAACAAAATACAGATGATGTTCTTCACAGAAATAGAAAAATAATCCTAAAATTTATATGGAGCCACAAAATATCCAGAGGAACCACTGGTATCTTGAACAAAGAGAACAAAATGGGTGGAATTACAGTACCTGACTTCAACCTATGCACAGATCTCTAGGAAAAATAAAACAGCACAATACTGGCATAAAATACAGACACATAGACCAATTAAACAGAATAGAAGGCCCAGGAACAAGTCTACACACCTAGAATGAACTTACTTTCAAAAAAGGAGCCAAAGACACACACTGGGGAAAAGACAATCTTTTCAATCAGTGGTTCTGGGAAAACTGAATATCCATATGCAGGTTTATGAAATTAAACTCTTATCCCTTGATATATATAAAAATCAAGTTGAAATGAATAAGGACTTAAATATAAGATGTCAAACTATGAAACTACTAAAATAAAACATAGGACAAACTCTCTAAGACTTGGTCTGGGCAAAATTTCTTGAGTAATACTCCACAAGCACAAGCAACCAAAAAAAAAAAAAAAAAGACACTTGGGATCACATGAAGTTAAAAAGCTTCTGCACAGCAAATAAACCAATTAACAAAGTGAAGAAACAACCAACAGAATTGGAAAAAGAATTTGCAAAATACCTATCTGACAAGGGACTAATCACCAGAGTATATATGAAGGTCAAACAAATCCATGAAAAGTATTCTAATAATCCAATTAAAAATGAGCAAAATATCTGAATAGAATTTCTCAAAAGAAGACAAACAGGGACATGAAAAGGTGATTAAAGTCACTGATTATCAGATAAATGCAAATCCAAACTACAATGAGGTATCATCTCATACCAGTTAAAGTAGCTTGCATCCAAAAGAAAGGCAATAAAAAGTGCTGGCAAGGATGTGGGAACCCATATAAACTGTTGGTGCAAATGTAAGAAAAGGGGAACTTTAAGCACTGTTGGTGGACTCTAAATTAGTAAAACCACTATGGAGAATAATTTGGCGTTTCCTCAAAAAACTAAAAATTGAGTTACCATATAATTCAGTAATCTCATTGCTGGATATATACACAAACAAAAGGAAATCACTATATCAATGAGATGGCTGCACTCTCATGTTTGTTGCACTACTCTTCACAATAACCCAGATTTGTAAGCAACCTAAGTGTCCATCAAGATAAATGGGTAAAGAAAGTGTGGCACTTACACAGAATGGAGTACTATTTATATAATATATCATGCCAGTTCTCCTCAAATTGATTCACAGGTTTAATTAAATTCTCATCAAAATTAGCAAAGACTTTTGTAGACATAGACAAACTTCTAACATTTATAAGAAAAATTTTAGGCACTAGAATAGCCAGAAACTTTTTTTTAAAAAAGATCAATATAGTCAGAAGAATTGCCCCACTAGACAGTAAGGACTTCTATATAGTTAGGCTAATTAAGATAGTGTGATATTGGTGGAGGAACAGTCACAAAAATAGATGGAACAGAGATATCAATGGAACAGAGTAAAAAACCAAGAAATAGATCTGTAGAAATGTTCTAAACTGATTTACGGCAAATGTCTAGAATCAACACAATGGAGAAAGTGCAGACTTTTCAACAAATGGGACTGAAGCAATTGGCCATCCATAGGCAAAACAAACAAACAAACTAATGAATAGAAAGTCATAAACTTTGACCTAAGTCTCACATTTTTTACAAAAAACTAAAAATAGATCACACATTAATATAATACTATAAATTATTATTATTTTTTTAAATGAGGTTAACTTAACTTTTTAATGCTTAGGAGAAAAGTTCTTTGACTTAATACCAAAAGCACAATCCTATAAATAAAAAGTAATATTTTTTCCATAAAAATGAAAAACATTTGTTCCCTAAAAGACTCTATTAAGAGGACGAAAAGACAAGACACAGACTGGAAGAAAATACTTGAAAATCACATCTCCAACAAAGAATGATTATCTAGAGTACATTTTTAAAAAACCTCCAAACTCAAGAGTTTAAAACAAACAATCCAATTATAAAATGAGCAAGAGTCATGAAGAGATATTTCACTTAAAAGCATGTACAAAGCCCAAAAGTAAATTATACCTCACCATTTCTTAGATAAGATATATCGGATGTACCCTGTTTTTTTTTTATTTAACCATAAAAATTGTTTTCTAAAAATCTAAATCTAGCATGAAGCAAATAAATTGTGTACCAGTTACAATGGGGCCTAAAATAATTAAACAATATTTAATTTTCACTTTTGACAGATCACCTGACAACAGAAAGCCCTTTAGAATGAGGCTTGAGTGCCTTTCTCAAAAGTGATTTTTACCTAAGAAAGAGTATGTCTGTATAAAGCAAAATATCAGACCAATAGTAACAAGTTTACCTCGCTGCAAAAGGAAGTAAGAAAATTCCTAGGGTAGAAATTAAATTTATAATATCTAGAAGACACCTATTGCATTAAAGTAAACCTCCATCTCCTCATATAAACAAACTAAAATCACCTTGTAAAATTAAATTATTTGCCAATAGT
The DNA here is from genome assembly GCA_963574635.1 of Cheracebus regulus. Classification (NCBI taxonomy): domain Eukaryota; kingdom Metazoa; phylum Chordata; class Mammalia; order Primates; family Pitheciidae; genus Cheracebus; species Cheracebus regulus. The sequence goes on along the minus strand of CAUYQU010061281.1, from coordinate 18,119 downwards.
AAATAAAAATTTAGCTCTCTAAATGTGCATATTTTGTTTTGAAAACTGTCCACTGGCAATGACATAATTGTTAAGATTTCCAAATAAAATAACACTATGGAAAACAGCTGTTTAGAGCTTGAGGCCACAGCTCCAGTTATCGCTGTTCACTTAGTAGCAATTTATATAAACTAAAAGAATAATATCTAGGAGAAAAAATGGACCTATGGAAGATAGTTTCTCACACTCAAACCAAAAATATGTTGGGAAAATTTATATTTTTCAACTAGGTGCATTACCTCTCCTAAATTGTGTTGAATAAAAATAAATTATATAATGTTTTACTTTAGCTATCATTCTAACAGTATAGTCAAATAAGGACAATTGTGTGATAGATGAAATAAATCATTATAAATGAAAATATATTACCAAGCGGATTTTGAAAAATATAGGGAGGATTAAAAAACGTACCCACTCAGCTGTGAGCCAGATAGAATCCCCAAGCTTTAACTCAAAAAATCCTATGCCACTGTGTTAATGATAGTTTTTCCACATTGATTTCAGAGACTCTTCCTACCTACCAACAATAGAATTCTAAACTTTGAATGAAGATGTTTGAATTAAGTGGTTCCAATAAGTTGGAGCTCTTGGATCCAAACTGCCTAAGCCCCTCAGCCTGAAAATCTAGACAGCAGCCTTTGTGAGATATCTTTGCTAATAATTAACAGAAAGGACTGCAATCAAGTCAGAAAACCTCTCACAGCTCCAGTGTCACTGAAAGGGCACTTTAGCACTGTTGTACCTAGTAGACTAATGAAATGGAAATTTGTAGGTAATGAGATCGGCAGTACCTTAAGTGGATCCTGTATTGTTGGGTTTACAAAAGTAGTTTTATTGCTTTTTCTTCTTGCAATTTCTAGCTAATGTTGCATGATCAGATTAGGGTAGCAGGAAAGCACTACATGTAAAGAACCTTTGTAGGTAAAGAACTTGATGGATTTTCTCAATAGATTGAACACAAAATATAACCTTTCTGCCTAATAAAAGCTTTGTTGATGCAAATGTCTACTTTCATGGATTTCTGAAGCAGGTTTACCAAGAGCAAATTTGTGAATAGAAAACTTTTGTTTTCAGTGTCTTACAACCCGTCCATCAGTGCCCCTTGTTGCCTTTTCTCAACCCGCATCAAACCACTCACCAAGAACTTAAGGCCTTTATTCTGCTTTCCAGCTGTCCAGGACCCAGTCACCTAAGCTTTCTCTTCTCACTAAACAATTTGCATTCTGAACATTTCACTGTTTCAATTGCCCCACTTTAATGAAATTTCATCTGTTCTATGTCCTCTTTCTTTCTGAACCAATCTCTACTAGTTAATTTGATAAATTTGTTTGAATATTCTATAGTAAAATATATTCTAAGTAAAATAATTATAATTGAACAGGCTCTTATATAGGTTAAATGGTTAAAACATAAAAATATTTTAAAGAAAACAAATTAGTGTGGAAAATAGCATAAGGCAAACTCTTTCATGTCCTTTAAAGCACACACGTAAATAGCTGCCTATGTACTAACATATCACCATTAGTCATTTAACACTATATTTTCAAACTCTTAATGTTTCCAAAGCAATGATTGTCTTTAATGTCATACTTTGTTTTAATCTACAAAATCTACAAATTAAAACTACTACTCAGAGAAGAAGACATTAGCTAAGAAATTTCTAAGAACAAGACAGATTTATAGAACACAATGATGACCAAAAAGGACAACCCAGGCAGCCGTCAGATAATACTATCAATGCTTTAGGGTTTACAGAGTATGTTCATATTCTTGATTTAATTTGATAATCACAGCAATCCAATAATATAAATATATATACATACATGTAAATATGTGATTTCATATTTTTCTAATATATAAAAGATTGTTGCATAATTTTGCAGATGAGGAAACAAAGCTGAGAGAGGTTAACTTGGCCAAGATGTCATACGGACTTAGTAACACAAGATTTCTGACTCATAATTTGATATTTTCTCTACTATAATTATATTCCTGCCTTCTTAAATTTTTCTAAGCCAGGTATTTGTTTTTATCGGCTTGGAAACTTTTCACTGCCATACTCCTTATATCAATGATAAACAAATAATCAGATTCATGACATTTTATTATTCTTATTTTTTATAAGTCATTCTCTTAGTAATAATCGTTACAGTCACAAATAATGCTAATAACTCCCACATCCATATTAAACTTGATCAGCAACTACAGACCCTATAGAAAGAGGCTCATTTTTTGTTTGAATCTTAGATTCTCTCTCACTGTCCCCAAATCATAATGATTTTCCTCAAAAGATACTTACTTAACCATGTGGTTCTTGGGTTTGACTTTTAAAAACTCTTCTTACTCCCCTTTCTTTATCACCGTTTGTTTTTATAATAAAATCTTTATTTGCATCCTTTGTCAATTGGAGTCTCAAGAAAGTAGATGTTGACATGAAGCTCGTAATGTGAGAGGTTTATTTGGCACACTGGTTATGAAAGACAAAATGGGGAGAGAATCTTTAATTTAATCTGACACCTGCAAAAGAAAAAAGGGGAAGGAATATGTTTAGACAGGAAGACCATCATATTATGATACAGATCTGACATCTTTATCAATCCAATGAGAAAATTCGGAGCAAAATATCTTGTTAGAGAATTCCAAATTATTTACTTCTGTCATGCTAAGTCATTGGCTGAGACTGTATGGGAAGGACACAAACTTATTTGTAAAGCAAAGGTGAAACCTGAAGTTGATAGCTATCTTCACTCCTTGTATATGTACAGTAATGTCTTTCTTTAAGGTAGATCCAGGTGGTACTATGGCTACCACAATTCTACAAGGTCTTCACAGCTTTATTTCCACCCCTTCCATCTATCACTATCATTTTTAAGAAAGAGAGTTTGAATAAGCCCAAGAAACACAAACAGGTGTCAACCTTAAGTTGATAATGGAAATTAATTATTTTTGGTGTGGCAAAGGAATATCAGGGAAATTTCTTAATATACTTGTTTTGTAGGTTAAATTAGATTTATGAGACCCTTGTAAATAATTATATAGAAACAAATATTACAACTGAATTTGAGCAGGATGTGTTACAAATGCTTTATAATAATAATTGCCACTGGCATGCAATTTATGATAGTTTGAAGGTAAATAAAGTTAAAATGATCATTGAGAATGCTACTTTAACAGGAAAGCAATCACAAGAAAATGGGTCCTAGATGAGCATGATAAAGATGAGGGCAATAGCTGATCAAGATGGGAAATTAAAAAGATGTACAATTAGAATTGAGGGTTCAAGTCGTTCCTCACCAAAGGTTAGTGTGTATGTAAAAAAAGCATCAGATTTCTGTAAAATCACATAAAATTGTAGAAGATAATTTTCAAATAAAATATAATAGTACTTGAGTCATAAAACCCAAGTGTAAAATAATTTGAAGGTCCATGTCAAAAAGAACAATGAGAGCTCAGCTGAACTAATGTGTTTCTTGGCTCCTATACGATAACCCCCATATTGTCCCAAAGCAGCAGCTTCTGCAAGTCTCTTTGGAAATTACAGACCACGTCTCTTAACATGGTACAGAATAAAACGGTAAATGTTTAAAAATCCACAAAATACTTACCATGTGTTGTTGGGTACATCTGCCATGAAAGGAAATGAGAAGTCACATATTCAATACATCAATACATCAGTCATTCATACATTTCACAAATATTTATTGAGTCTGCAGTGTAAATGAGGCACTGAAGAGGATCAGAGATAAGTGATGCTCTGTCGCCTAAGCAACTTACTTTTTAGCAAGAAAGATAAGGCAAAGAAATACAAATCATTTAACTATTTCAAATATAGTCAGTGATATATGGACACGGATAAGAATATTTGCTGAAAAGCAAACCTGAGGGGTACCTAAAGTTTTTCTAATGTTTCAGATATTACCATATGTCAATAAAATATATACCATGTTTCAATACTAATAATACATTTACATACACATATTTCATATATACTATTATTTTTGTGTAAGATAAGTGTGCTAATTGTATTACAATTAAAAGTAAAAATTCAGTAAGATGGAATAACATCTCAAATTTCAGTAATTAGTGGGCTTTGTTTTTGTTTATTTTTGTGCTTTTCTTAGTTATAACATATTTACAATGACACCTATTATTTAGTTATAAATTATTTACAATTTTCACTATTTCTGACTTACAGCTGTGTGCCCTTCACCTCTCCTTGTCATTACTTTACAGAATGACTGATTCTCCTCTATGCAAAGCATTCCCCTGCCTCTTATCTATTTGCTTCAGTGACAGCCATTGGACAATCCATTACATTTCCTACTCCACCATACTCCAAAACCCGATCTAACCCTAAAGTGGTCTATCATTTAGAGATGTAGGCACTAGAAGTAGAACCCTAGAAGCAAATTATTCAAGATTAAATGTTAATTTTAAACATTTTCTGCCCCATGATTATTACTGACTAGAACACAGAGCTCTGCTCCTCAATTTATAGGCTCTGTGATCACCCCAATTTTCTGCCTTTTGTGCATTGTAACACATTAACCCAATCTAATCCCCTACAGCCTCTGCCACTCATTTCTCTTGTATAATGACCTACCTTCTTTCTCCCTCTATTACCTTTTACCCATCTCAGAATTCCACTTCTTCAACCCACCCTCAGCTCTGATTTGAGGTCTCTCCCACACATATCACCAAAACACATTTTATAAAGCCTTCTCTGATCTCCATCAAGGGGCAGGTAGAAACTAAATTCTCTCACAGATGCCTGAATTCTATTCTTACTTTGTGAGACTCAGCCTTACTTCGACTTACATCTAACCCAAGTCAACTTCAGCTTTAATGAGCTCCTCACAGCAAGGGCATGGTGGTGGGATTGATAAAGTATGAGCCAGTCTAGCTTGGTATAATCAGAGAGAGTTGAATTTGAATTCTGCTATCTCCAAAGAAATGACTTTCCTCTCTGAGCCTCAGTCGTCCATTCTGCAAATAGGATAATGTAAATAAGTACCTCATTTTATAATTTACTTATTTTAAAATATGTGTGTGTATACACACACACACACACACACACACACACACACACATATATATATATATACACACACATAGAGAGAGAGAGTAAAATCACCTGTTTCCTTCTTTGGTGTACAAATATGTGAAGATTTGTTTCAGTCTTTTGCATATATTATGATTGTGCCTTGTTTGTTTGCTTCTTGAATTCTCGGAGTTCTTTATTCTTCTAGGTATTAAAACTTTGCTAGATAAGTGGCTTATAAATATTTTCTCCCAGTCTATTGTTTACATTTTCAATTGCTTCACAGTTGTATTTAGAAAGCAAATATTTCTAATGTTTGTCATGTAAAGATTTATCATTTTTATTACTGTTTTTGTTGTTATTTAAGAACTCTTTAACATTGAGTCACACATATTTACTCCTATACTTTCTTGTATCAATTTTGTAGGCTTACATTTTATATGCAGATCTATGATCTATTTTCAGTTAATTTTTGATAATATGTGAAGTTTTAATAAATTTTTATATTTTGCATATAAATGCCCAGTTGTTCCAAAATTATTTCAAGAAATGTATCCTTCTTTGTTTTGTTTTAGTCTTATGAAATTTAGATAAACATATTTGTGTAGATCTATTTTGAACTTCACATTCTGTTGAATTTATCTTTGAGTCTATCTTTATCCACTACCATGCTGCTTTGAACAGTGTAGCTTTACAGTAAATCTTAAAATCAAATAATATGAGTCCATCAATTTTATCTTTTCTAAAAAAAAATTTTTATATTCTAGACTTATTTTTGTTTGCTTGTTTTTGTTGTTGTTGTTGTTGTTTGTTTTGTTGTAGATGTTCTTTATCAAATTGTAGGAGCTCTGGACTATTTTAGATTCACTGGTAATTGTGGTAAGTTTTGGTGCTGTGTGTATGTGTGTGTGTGTGTGAGAGAGAGAGAGAGAGAGAGAAAGATTGAGAGACAGAGAGAGAGAGAGAGAGAGACAAGGTCACACTCTGTCACCAGGGCTTAAGTATAGTGGTGCAATCATATCTTACCACACCTGGGAAAATCACAAACATGTTGAAAATAAGCAATATACTTCTGAATAATCAATGATTAAAAACAAGAAAAATTTTAAAATACATTCAAATAATTGAAAAGGTAAACACAACATGCAGAAACATACAATTACTTTAGCTTTGTATTATATTTTCATGTCAGGTAATATGATGCCTCCATGATTGTAATTTTTGCTCAGAATTGCTTTGGCTATTTGGATCTTTTGTGGTCCCACATACATTTTAGAATTTTTTTCTATTTCTTTGATTGATGCCGTTGGTATTTTGATAGGGATTGCATTAAATCTATAATTGCTTTGGGTAGAATTATCATTTTAACAGAATTAATTTTTGTAATCCATGAGCATGGGATATTCTTCTATTTTTTTGAAAATCCTTTTTGATTTACTTCATCAGTGTTATATTGATTTCCTTGCATAGATCTTTCACACCTTTGGTTAAATTGATCCAAGTTATTACACAGTCTTTGTAGCTATTGAAATGTGATTAATTTTTAATTTATTTTCAGATTGCTTGCTGTTGACATATATCAATTCTACTGGTTTTGGTATGTTCATTTTGTATTGTGTAGCTTTGTTAAATTTGTTTATCAGTCTGACAGTTTTTTGGTGAAGTCCTTAGGATTTTCTACATATAAGATTATGTCACCTGCATACAAGGCTAATTTGACATTTTCATTTCCAATTTGTATGCTCTTTATTTCCTCCTCATGCCTAATTGCTCTGGTTATGACTTTCAGTATTGTGATGAATAAAAGTGGTAAAAGTGGGGATCATTTTCTTATTTAAAACTGTAATGGAAAGGCTTTAAAGTCAGTGTGGTACTGGCATTAAAACAGTCATGTAGAACAACGGAATAGAACAGAGAACCCAGGTATAAATCTACACATTTATAGCCAACTCAATTTTGGCAAAGGCACCAGCAACATACAAGGGGAAAAAACAGTCTCTTTGATAGATGATTCTAAGAAAAGTGGATACACATATGCAGAAGAATGAAACTAGATCAGTATTTATCACTATACACACAAAATCAAAATGGGTTAAAGACTTAAACATCTAAGACCTGAAACTATGAAGCTGCTAGAAGAAAATTTGGGGAGAATGTTCTAGAACACTGGTCTGTGCAAATATTTTTTTGTGTGTAAGACCTCAAAAGCACAGGCAACAAAAGCAAAAATAGATAAATGGGACTATATCAATCTAAAAAGCTTCTGCACAGCAAAGAAAACAAGAAAGTGAAGAGAAAACATAAAGAATGGAAAAATATCTGCAAACTACCCAACTGAAGAATGATTAATAATCGGAATATATAAGGAGCTCAAATAACTCAATAGAAAAAAATCAAATAATTCAATATACAAATGGGCAAAAGATCTTAACAGACATTTCTCAAAAGAAGATTAAATATGGCTGGCAGGTATATGAAAAAATACTCAACATAACTAATTATCAGGGAAATGGAAATTAAACACAGTGAGATATCATCTCATCCATGTTTGAATGGATTTTATTCAAAAAGACAGTGAATAACTACTGCTGGCATGAATATGGATAAAAGGAAACTCTCCTACACTTTTGTGAGAATGTGAATTAGTACAGTCACCATGTAGCAAAGTATATATTTGCATTCGTATGTTTTCTGCAGCACTATTGACAATAGCCAAAATTTGGAATCAACTTATGTCATAATACAAAATGAAATATTATTCAGCTATTAAAGGAAATGCAATTCTGTTATTTGAAGCAACATGGATGAAACCAGAGGTCATTAAGTGAAACAAAGTACAGTAATACAAAAATCTTATATGTGCTCATATGTGGAAGATTAAAAAGTGGATCTCATAAAGATCCAAAGTAGACTACTGGTTACAAGATACCAGGAAGTGTAAGGGGAGAGGGAGCAATGAAGTTGATGAATGGGTACAAATATATTGTTATACAGAAGAACTAAGGCCTGATGTTAGATAGATTAGTAGAGCGACTATTGTAAAAATTAATTGATTGTAGATTTCAAAATAGCTAAAAAGGAATGATTCAAATGTTACTAACAAAGAAAAAAATAAATATTTGATTTGATGTATATCTAAATTATCCTGATTACACTAATTTGTTTATTGAATACATAAAATTTTCACATATACCCCTGAAATATGCATATTTAATATGTACCAAAAAATAAGTAAAAGTAAATAAAATTTAAAAAATATATGGGATACAGCTAAAGTAGTGCTTAAGGGAAAACGTACATATCCATTTAAAAAGTTATAGCTTGTACTAAAAATAAAGACAGATATCAAATAATAAACTATAATTTTCATTGAAACACAGTGAAAAATAAAAGAATACTAAACCCAAAGCAAACAGAAGGAAGACAGTAATGAAGAATAAAGTAGGAATAAATGAAATATCTACTAGAAAAACAATAGAGGAAATAAATAAATCCAAAATTTTATTTTCAGTAATAATTAATAAGATGACAAATCTTTAAAAGGTTGTCCAGGAAATAAAAGAAAAAATATCAATATTACTTAAATCTGGAACAAAATAGCATCACTACCAACCATACAGACCAAAAGGATTTTTAACTGAATACCGTAAACAACTGTATGATAACAAATTAGGTAACTTTCAAGAAATTGACAAACCTCTACGAAGAAACAAAAATAATGAAACTTGTGCAAGAGGAAGCAGAACATCAAGAAGACCTACACTAACTAAAGAGATTTAATTAGTAATTACAAATACTACACATGAAGGCTCAGATGCCTTTACTGATAATGTCTACCAAATGTTGAAGGAATAACTAACATCAATCCTTCACAATCTATTCAAAAAAATAGAAAACACCTCATAACTTATTATAAGAGACAAATACCACTATGATATTAACTCCAGATAAAGATATCACAAGATAACTAGAGAATCTATCTTCTGAATATAGATGTTAATGTTGCAGAAAAAAAAATAGCAAACTGAATAAAGCTTCATGTTAAAAAGATTAAACATTATGATTAAGAGGTATTAATCCAAGAAACATAAGGTTTGTTTAACACAAAAAATTAAGTATTATAATTATCAGTATTAATGGAATTGAAGATAATAGCTACATTTTTATATCAGAGACACAACAGAGGCATTTGACAATATGCCACACCATTTTATGTTAAAGCTCAACAAACTCAAAATAGAAGGGAACTTCCTTATGCTGACAATGTACATCTAAGAAAATCTCACCGCTAGTATAATTTTTGATAATTGATATCCTAATATAAGGAACTAGAACATGATATGTGCTCTACCCACTTATATTTCACATTGTCCTGGATGTTCTGACCAGGGAAATTAGATAAGAAAATAAAATATATGGTATATCTATACTGTAAAAGAAGAAATAAAATTATCTTTGTTTTAAGATGACATGAATTTATATGCTGGAAACCCTATAGAGTTTACAAAAAAAATAGATTTGATAATGAATTAAGCAAAGTTGCAGGATACAAATTAACATACAAAATTCACTTGTGCATTTACAAATTAACATGTATAATTGGGAAAAGAAATCAAAGAGAGCACAATACTTGGAAATAAGGGTATCAAGAGATTTGAACTTTTGCCCTGAACATTTAAAATAATTGTTGAAATAAATTTAAAAAGACCACACCCACCACGCCATGTGTATGCCTATGTAACAAGCCGGCATGATCTACACATATACCCCATAACTTAAAGTATAATAATAGTAATAAAATCACAAAAATGGAAATATATCCCAAGTTCATGAATATAAGGCCTAACATAAAAATGACAATACTTCCCAAATTGATCTAAAGATTCAATGCAATCTCTATGAAAAAATCTCAGTTCATTTCTTTGCCAAAATTGAAAACTTTATCCTAAAATTGATATGAAATTTATTAGACTCACACTACCCAAAACAATCTTGTAGAACAATATCCAAGTTGGAGGACTAGGACTTTACAATTTCAAAACTTAATACAAGGCAACAGTAATCAAGACACTGTGGTGCTGAGAGAAGGATACAGGTAGAGGTCAGTGCAATATATTTGACTGTCCAATATAAAGCCGTATACTTTACCATCAATTGATTTTTCAATAAGAGTGTCAAGAAAATTCAATGGGGGAAATAATAGTCTTTACAACAAAAGACAGTAGGACAACTGAGTATCTACCCCCATGCACATACTGAAGTTGAACCCTACCCTAACACCATATACAAAATTTAATTCACAATAGATCAAAGACATAAATGTAATAACTAATAATTAAAATTATTACAATCTAAGAATAGACTTTCCGACTTTAGATCAGATAATGCTTTTAGATACGTCACCCAAAACCTAAGCAACAACTAAATAGACAAATTGGACATCATTAAAATTAAAAGTTTTGTTTTTCAAAGGATTCCATCTATAAAGTGAAAAGGTAATCCACAGAATGGTAGAGAATATGCAAATTATATATCTGATAAGGAAACTGTATCTACACTGTAAAAGAAACCCCAACAATGTTGGGAGATGTTTAAAAACAGAGAAGAGAAAAGCTTATCAGTATTAGTAATGCTGTGATGGCACTACGATTCTCAGTGGTCTGCTCCAAAAATAAGAGGACACTGGCAGCTTTTGTAACTGAAATGACCAAGCCATCACTTCCTTCAGTCAAGAGAGGTAGAAACTCTGCTCCTCTAACTCCAGGAAAGAGCCATTGTTGCTTTATCTCAGGATGGCTGCCACTAACTTCAACCATGTCCTTGCCCGCATTCCAGAATGTAGCTCTATGGCTGTTTCATGAGCAATTGCACCACAGACACTGGAACCACCACTGCATCAAGTTTGTCTGTGACCTAATCTCAAAACAGCAGTACCTCTGTTCAAACCTGTGCTCTGTACCTCTGCTCAACAACTGCTCTGCAGTAACATGCACATGATAACTAAGGTGGAAACAAGGGTGCCCACAGCACAAGCACCCAGATTCCAGAGTGGTGGTACCACCATAAGTGCTCATGTTCCAAACCTCAGCTCTGTAGCTTCTCCATGGGTGCTACTCATCACACACTGTTTCCACCACAACTACCAGTGTGTGTGTGAGCCCCAAGCTGGCACCAAGAAAGATATCTATAGACAAGACTTCCTTCATGAAATAAAAATAAATCAGGAGAACTCAAGCCACCTTCACACTGAAGAACGAAATAGTTCTTGCCACCACAGCAGCCATCAACAACCTTGGCCACTAAAGACTTCAGTATTTAATATTATATTGTTTTCAGGTTAAAATATCTGACACATAGTTCTAAGATGTTCTATGTAAGGCTTATGTTAACCGCAAAGCAAAACCTACAGTAAATACACAAAAGAAAAATAAAGTTAAAGAATACCACTAAAGAATATAACCCAATCACAAAGGAAGACAGAGAGAAGCATAAAATCACCATTAATAATAATAATTAAAAAATCAGAAAACATTCAACAAGATGGCAAATGAAAGTCCTTATCTATCAGTACCTATTCAATTACCTTGAATGCAAATAGATAAAATGTTCCAATCGCAAGACATAGACAGCCTGAATGGATTAAAAAGACAAAATGCCCAACAACATGCTGCCTACAAAAGACTCACTTCAGCTCTAAGAACACATATAAACTAAAAATGAAAGGATGAAAAAAGATACTCTATCCAAATGAAAGTAAAAAGAAAACAGGGGGTAGCTCTGCATATGTATATGATACCCTATGAAATAACAGTTCATATATGAACTGATACCCTAGAAATAGAGAAGTGTAATCGATGACAATAAATAATTATACCCCAACTAATTGGATAACCTAAAAGAAATGGATAAATTCTGAAAAACGTACAAGTTATTAAGACTGAATTATGAATAAATAGAAAATCTTAACAGACCAATAATGAGTATGAATAATGAAGCAGTAATAAACAATATCTAACCAAATAAAAGCTTATGACCTGATGGCTTCACTGGTGTCTTCTACCAAACTAAGAAGAATTAATGACAATTTTCCACAAACTTTTCCAAAAAATTGAAGCAGACAGAACACTTACAAATTTATTTTATATGACAAACATTACTCTCATACAAAAGCCACACATAGAAATTACAACAAAAGAAAATTATGGTTCAATGTCTCTGATGGGTATAGATGAGAAATGCTTCACAAAATACTATCAAATTTAATTCAACAGCACATTTAAATATCATACACTATAATCAATATGACTTTATATATGGGATGCATGGATGATTCAATATGCACAGACCAATAATTGTAATATGTCACGATAGGAGAATTAAGGACAAAAATTATATTATGGTCTCAATAGATATAGAGAAGTATTTTACAAAATTCAACATTATCTCATTAGAAAAGCTCTCAAGATTGTAGATGTAAAAAAATTTTACCTCAATATGATTAAGGCCATATATGACAAGCCTATAGCTAACATCATAAATGAAAGCTTTTACTCTGAGGTTAGAAACTAGGCAAAGATGATGACTTCCGTAATTTATATTCAGCAATGCATTGGAAGTCCTAGTTAAAACACATAAGAAAAATAAATTAAGGGCATCTAAACTGGAAAGGGGTAAGTAAAATTGCCTCTCTTTGCATATGACATGATCTTACATCAAAATGTTTTTAGAGCTAATAAGTAATTTAAGTAATATTGCAGAATACAAAACCAGTATAAAAATCAGTTGCATTTCTATACGCTAATGATGAAATATCCCCAAAAGAAATTATGAAAACTGTACTATTTACAAAAACATCAAATGCAGAAAACATTTTGGAATAAATTTAACCAATGAGATGAAACATTTGTACATTAAAACCCATAAAATATTGATGAAAAAAATTAAAGAAGACAAAAACAAGTGGAAAGATATTCTGTGTTCATGGATAGGAAGATAAATATTATCAGAATTTCCATACAATCCAAAGTAATGTAGTGACTCAATGCAACATCTACCAACATGTCAATAGCATTTTTCAGAAAAATAGAAAAAAAAACAATTTTAAAATTTGTATGAAGCCACAAAAGATCCTCAATAGTTCAAGCAAACTTGAGAAAGAAGGACAAAACTAGAGGTACCACACTACATGATTTAAAATTATATTACATAGATATAGTAATCAAAACAGTATAGTATTCATGTACTCTTTTTCCACATAAAAAAGATACATAGACCAACGAAACAGAAAAGTAACCCCTCCAATTTATATATACATATACATATATATGTATGTATGTATGTATGTATGCATATATATGCAACTAATTTTTGGCACTTTTCCAAAGGCATATAAAGAAGTAAAGACGTTCTTTTCAATAACAGTGTTAGAAAAATTTGATACTCACATGCAAAAAAAAAAAAATCAAATTGAATTCTTATCTTACACCATACACATAAATAAACTCAAAGTGAATCAAAGAATTAAACCTAATACCTGAAACCATTAAACTCCTACAATAAAACAGAAGAAAAGCTCAATGACATTGGTCTCTGCAATAAGTTTTCTGGATATTATACCAAAAGCATGGTAACAAAAGCAAAATAAACAAGTGGGAGAACATCAAAATAAAATATTTCTGCACAGCAAAGAAAACAAAATGAAAAATCAACCCAAGAAATGTAGAAAAAGACCTGCAAACCATATATACGATTATTGGTAAATTTAAATGTATGTAAGTAACTCATGGAACTTAATAGTAAAAAAATAATAATAATAATAACCATGATATGGTTTGGCTATGTCCCAAACCAAATCTCAACTTGAATTATAGCTCTCAGAATTTTCACATGTTGTGGAAGGGATGCAGTGGGAGGTAATTGAATCCTGGGGGCCATCTTTGCCATGCTATTCTTATGACAGTAAATAAGTCTCACGCGATCTGATGGGTTTATCAGGGGTTTCTGCTTTTGCTTCTTCCTCATTTTTCTCTTGCCACCACCATGTGAGAAATGCCTTTTGCCTCCTGCCATGATTCTGAGGACTCCCAAGCCATGTGGAACTGTAAGTCTAATTAAACTTATTTTTGTTCCCAGTTTTGAGTATGTCTGTATCAACAGTGTGAAACGGACCAATACAATAAATTGGTACCAGTAGGGTTGGGCGTCGCTGAAAACGTACCCGAAAATGTGGAAGCAACTTTGGAATTGGATAACAGGCAGAGGTCAGAACAATTTGAAGGGCAAAGAAGAAGACAGAAAAATGTAAAAAAGTTTGGAACCTCCTAGAGACTTGTCTAGTGGCTTTGACAAAAATGCCGATAGTGATATGAACAATAAGATCCAGGCTGGGGCGGTCTCAGATGGATATGAGGACTTGTTGGGAACTGGAACAAAGGTGACTTTTGTTATATTTTAGCAAAGAGAATGGTGGCATTTTGCCCCTGCCTTAGAAATTTGTGGAATAGATCTTAGATATTTGCACCACCAAAAAAATATATATATAAATAAATAAAAAGGTAACTGTGTTAGGTGTTGGATATGTGAATTAGCTTGATTTGGGGAATCATTTTACAAAACGTCTCATCATACACTTTGAATATATGCAAATTTTATTTGACAATTGTACCTTAATAAATTTGAAAAAACTCTCACAATACAATAACAAAAGTAACAAATAACTCAGTTAGAAAGTGGATAAAAGTCTAAATAGATATTTCTCCAAGGAAGATATACAAATGGCAGATAAGCACATAAAAAGATGTTTAATACCCTTAGTCATTAGGAAAATGTAAATACAAACCACTATAAAGCTACTTCTCACCCACTAGGATGTATTTAAAAAAAAAAAAAAGACAAGATCAAATGCTGGTGAAGAAACACTTATGCTTTGTAGGGAACAATTCAAATGGTGCAAACATTTTGGAAATTTGTTTTGGCTGCTCCTCAAAACTTTAACATGGAGCTACCATATGACCAAAATTTCCAAAATTTCCACTCCTAATTATGTACCAAGGAGAAAGGAAAGCATATATTCACACAAAAATTTGTACATAAATACTAATAGTAGCATTATTCACAGTACCCCAAAGTGGCAACACCTTTAACTGCCCTCAACTGTTAACTGGATAAATAAAATTTAGTATATCTATCTAATGGAATATTGTTTAGCCATAAAAGTGAATGAAATAATGATACATACTATAACGGGGATGCACATTGAAAATATTCTGCTAAGTAAAGGAAGCTTTCATGAACTACATATTGTATTATTCCATTTAATAGAAGTGTCCAATGGGCAAATATATAGAGATTAAAAATTATTTAGAGGTTTCTTAGGTTTGGGGAGTCAGAAGTCATAGAAACAAAACGTTTGAATCAATGTTTATAATGTACTTTTAAAATATGTTATAAACTTTAAAGAAAATCTGTGGATTCCAATAACAGAAAAGAAGTAGATAGGAGAGAAATGTTGAGGAAACGGACTGACACTGCCTGAGTTCAAATCTTGACTTTACTAATTTCTAACTACTTAACCTTTGGTAAGTTACATAACTTTCTTATTATTCAGGTTTTCTGTCGGTAACTTAAAGAGAACAATACCATGAGTAATAAATTTGAGGTAAAAATAAATTAGGTAATGCATATAAGATAAACAAGTCTCATTGCTTTTGCTTTTCTCATAGTACTCTCTCTATCTCTCTGCTCCTGTCTTGCAAACAGGCATATACGCATGGGTCCATGCATATGCAAAACACAGACACAGATGAAGAGCTCTGAATTATGTAAAGTCCCTTGAAAATTATTTTTAAGTCTAAATAATTAACATAAAATCACAATTCACAATTAGAGCAAAAAAATGAGAGCAGCATATGATTTAAATGCATGCTTATATATTTCATTTAATGTGGTTTTCCGCTGTAATGAATTCCAATTCAGAAAGCAATTTCACTTGCATTTAGAAGAAAAATAGTAAAGAAATTTCAATGGATTAATTAAAAAGTAGTAAAATATAGAACAGATCCATGAAACATGCCTTTGAGAGTAAGGAACTTGCATGGAAACTACTTTCACAATATGCTTTGCCTAATCACGTTTGAACTCCTGTACATGATCAAATAAATGGCTTACGAGTCAAGTTCTTTGATGAATGGAATACACTATCTGTGTCCATAGTAACATGTGGTCCTGAGATAAGAGCTTACATAATCACTATTGTTTCCAGTTTTAGAACAAATACTTTGTATCATTGGGATTACTTGTCTTTGCTTCATAATTACAAAGAATATTCCCAAAGATGTGGAACCCTAGGAAAAGATGGATCAGGGAAGAGAAGAAAAAAATGAGTTTAAAAATGAAAGGCAATTGCTTGCCCCTTGTCTACAAAAAGGATACTGTTTCCTAGCTATAATCTGTTTCTCAGATAACTTAATCCAGAAATTTATCCATCAGATCCATGCCTTAATTGATGCACAGCTACATTAAGGCATTAACTTCAGCAAAGTGTGTCTTTCTGACAAAGTATCCCAAGTTTTCTCCCATAGGTGTACTTAAGTCTTAGTCACTGACTCAAAGTGTTTCTTCTACTTTTCCTTACTATATTTGGCTTATTCAATCCCGATTTCATCTTCTGTGTTTATAGCTTAGAAGAACATATAATAGAAATTATAGACCTCAGGTGAGCCACCAACCTCAGGTGATCTGCCTCCCAAAGTGTTGGGATTACAGGTGTGAGCCACTACACCCTGCACCTGGCCCATTACAACCTTGTTATGCCTTTGTATCCTCATATTTTATCTGCCTCTTATGAATTAGAATGTATGACATTTGATTTTCCATTCCTCAGTAACTTTACTTAGAATAATAGTCTACAATCCCATCCAGGTTGCTGTGAATGCCATAAATTTATTATTCTTTATGGCTGAGTAGTATAGTATTCCATAGTGTGTTTACATATATATAGATATATATATATTCTAGAATATATATATATTCTAGAAGATAACATCAGAAAAACCCTTCTAGATATTGGCTTAGGCAAAGATTTCATGAACAAGAACCCAAAAGCAAATACAACAAAACAAAGATAAATGCACACACACAGACACACACACAGACACACACACATATATAGCAGTATCCTTATCCACTCACTGATTGATGGGCACTTGAGCTGGTTTAATATTTTTGGAATTTAGACTTCTGTTTCTATAAATGTGTGTACAAATATCTTTTTCATATGGTGACATCTTTTATTCTGGGTAGATACCCAGTAGTGAGATTGCTGGATGAAATGGTAGTTCTTAAAGAATCTCCACACTGTTTTCCATAGTGGTTGTATTAGTTGACATTCCCACCAGCAGTGTAGAAGTGTTCCCTTTCTACCACATCCAGGCCAACATCAATTATTTTTCAGTTTTTTGATTATGGTCATACTTGCATGAGTAAGATGGTATTGCACTGTAGTTTTGATTTTCATTTTTCTGATAATTAGTGATGTTGAACATTTTTCATATGTTTCTTGGCCATTTGTATATCTTCTTTTGAGAAATGCCTATTCATGTCCTTAGCAAACTTTTTGTTAGGATTATTTGGTTTTTTCTTGTTAATTTGTTTGAGTTTCTTGTAAAGTCTGGATATTAGTCCTTTGTCGGATGTATAGGTTGTGAAGATTTTCTCCCACTCTTTGGGTTGTGTGTTTATTCTGCTGATTATTTCTTTTGCCATACAAAAGCTCTTTATTTATTTATTTTTTTGGAAAGAAAGAAAAAGAGAGAAAAGGAGAAGGAAAGAAAGAGCAAAAGAAAGAAAAAAAAAGAATGAACGAAAGAAAGAAAGAGGAAGAGAAAGAGGGAGAGAGAACGGGATTCTTGTTTTATGGCCCAGGCTAGAATACAGTCTAAAAATGGGTATTAAAAACCTCTTTTATGCCAATAATTGTGCTTAACAATGGAGACAGGAAGGAATAGGGGATGAAAATAACAAATAAGCAGCAAACCAATAT